>PVHY01004699.1:47628-90883 GCA_004024945.1 Uropsilus gracilis
TTTTTTTTTTTTTTTTTTTTTTTTTTTTTTTTTTTTTTTTTTTTTTTTTTTTTTTTTTTGTTTGTTTGTTTGTTTTTTTGTCCTTTGGGTAGATTCCCAATAGTGGGATTGATGGGTCAAATGGTAGTTCTACTTTCAGTTGTTTGAGGGTCCTCCACACAGTCCTTCATAGTGCCTGGACCAGTTTGCAATCCCACTAGCAGTGTAAGAGTGTTCCTTTCTCTCCATACCCACACCAACACTTGTTGTTGCCCCCCCCCTTTTTTTTAATATGGGCCATTTTTACTGGTATAAGATGGTATCTCTTTGTAATTTTAATTTGCATTTCCCTGATTATTAATGATGTGAAACATTTTTTTCACATGCCTATTGGACATCATTTTTCCTCATTGGAGAAGTGTCTTTTAAGTTCTTTACCCCATTTCTGACTGGGCTTTTTGCTTTGTTTTTGTTAAGTTGTATGAGTTCTTTGTGGATCTTTGTTATCAGACCAATATCACTTGTATGGAAGGCAAAAATTTGTCTCTTTTGCTGTATAAGAGTTTTTTAATTTGATGTAGTCCTAGCTATTTATGTTTTCCTTCATTTTTTCTTTGCCAGCTGTAGATATGTCCTGAATGCAATTTCTAATGTGTAGTTCTTAGAGTGTTTTGCCCATATTATTATCCTCTATTTTTTTTTGTGTGCATATATTGGTCCAGTTTTCAGCACCACTTATTGAAGAGATTTTCCTTGCTCTGCTGTATGCTTTTGCCCCTCTTATCAAAGATTAGTTGACCTTATATATGAGGTTATATTTCTGGGCACTTAATTCTGTTCCATTGGTTTGATTGTTTTTGTACCACTAACTTGCTGTTTTAATTATTATGGTTTTGTAGTATAATTTGAAGTCTGATTGATATATCACTATTCTCTCTTCTTTCGGTCAGGAAGATTTTGGATATTTGAAGTCCTTTGTTTTTCCAGACGAATTTCAGTAAATTTTGTTCTGTCTCTTTAAAGAATATCATTGGAATTTTTATTGAGATTTTGTTGAATCTGCAGATTGCTTTTGGTGGAATGACCATTTTGATAATGTTGAGTCTTCAACACCATTAGCAGGGAATGTCTTTCCAATTTCTTATGTCTTCTACTTTTTTAAAGAATGCTTTGTAGTTTTTTTTTTTAATAGATTCTTTACTTTTGTTAGGTTTATTCCCAGATATTTAATTTTTATCGGTGCCATTACCATTTTAATGGTAAATGGAGTGTTGTTTTTTAAATTTCTTTTTCTTTTGACTAAAGTTTTTCCCCATTAAGGATAATGTTTGCTGTGTGTTTGTCATAAATGGCTTTTTTTATGTTGAGATATGTTCCTTTTATTCCTATTTTTTCGAAGGTTTTCATCATGAATGGGTGCTGAATTTTATCAAATGCTTTTTCTGCATCTGTTGATATGATCATATTGCTTTTTTTATCTCTGTATTAATGTGATGGATTATGCTGACTGATTTTCAGATATTGAACCATCCCTGGGCACCTGGGTTGAATCTCACTTGGTCATGTTGAATAATCCTTTTTATACACCATTGGATTCAGTTTTCCAGGATTTTGCTTAGAATTTTTGCATCTATGATCATTAGGGAGATTGGTCTATAGTTTTCTTTCTTTATGCTACCTTTGTTTGGTTTTGGTATTAGTATAATGTTTGCTTCATAGTATGTATTTGGTAGCTTTCCTTCTTTCTCAAATTTTTGGAAGAGTTTTAGTATTACATGTGTTATTTTCTCTTTGAATGGTCAGTAGAATTCATTTATGAAACTGTCTGGTTCTGGGCTCTTGTTTTTAGGGGGAGTTCTGATGACTGCTTCAGTTTCACTGTTGTGAGTGGACTGTTTATGTCCTCTATTTCTTCTTTGTTCAATTTTGGATGGCAGTTTGTTCAAGGAATCTGTCATCTCATCTAGGTTTCTGTATTCATTTGTATGTAGGTGTTATAGTAGTCTCTAATTATTTTTTGGATTTCTGCTATGTCTGTTATTTCTCCTTTTTGGTTTAGCACTCCTGGTTTTCTACTTTTTTGATACCAGGAGCACAATTTCAATAATGACAAACAAAATACCTGAAGATAATTCCAAATTTCCCTTGAGAGATAGAGTGCCTTCAGTTGAGAAACACAGAGTAAATGATTTATTACTCATGGTGGTTTTAAAATATTCTGTAAACATTACAAACCATTAGTTGTTATAATATCAATCATGGTTTTTTCTTACTCATACAAGCATTAGAAGAAGGGTATATGAGTCTTAGTAAAAATTTTCAAAATACATTTGAGACAAAATAGATTAGGAAGGGAAGTAGAGCAAGTATGCAAATATGTTGTACTGCAGGCATCATGGGTTATTGCATTTTGTGGGGATGTCCATCAGTTAGTGATGCTTGAAATTCCAATGATTCATTGATTTTCCTTTGCATCTTTGATTCTAAGAATACAGGTTTCCTTATTCAGAATAAAAATAACAATAAATAATGGAGCCAGGCATGGTGGTGCATGCCTGTAAGTGACAGCTTGTGGAGCTGCGGCTGGGACTGAGGATCATGGTTTGAGTTCTTCCTGGGGCAACATAACGAGACCTAGTCCCCCAAAAAATAGCTGGGTGTGGTGGTGCACACAGGTAATCCCAGTTAGCTGGGAAGCTGAGGCTGGGGATTGCTTGAGTCTGTGGTACTATGCACAATGTGAGCCTGTGGTTCCACAGGCAAAAACAGCAAGACCTAGTGTCAAAACAAACAAGCAAACAAACACAAAAAAAAAAAAAACCCAAAAAACAATAATTAAGACTGTGTGTGGGCCTTTCAAATTTTAATTTGCCACAATCCAGGCAATTTTGACCAACAATGTCTTATCTGTTTATAAGCTATGAATGGTGTCCAGAGGAGCATAAATGATGCTGTGATAAAGTCTGGTTTGAATTTTTAATTGTAAAATATACATAGGACAAGACAATAACAATTATGGAAAATTAGTATATTTAATAGCATATTAAATCTCTGAAGGAAGACTGGTTAATACTTCTTTTTGAAGAAATTTGACTTTGGGAAATACTTTAATAAAGGTTTATAAGTTACTCAGTAAAATCAATTTCAATGTTTATGAGAGTTTTTTTTTCTCAAAACTGGAAAACGTGTATCTGTAAAAGTAGATGATAATGCAGTAGTGAAAATGTCACAGCTAAAGTTTTTACCAGTAATTTATTGTGTAGGTATAAGAGATGTTATTACCATCTACAAAGTATGTGTTACAGTTGATATCTACAATAAAATTGTATTGTTTTTTAAATTAGCTTAAAACTTAAATAGTGACACCCCTATTCATACCCTCAGTGGATAAAGTCGAAGATAAAATAGATAAAATATTTTTTAAGGTGCAGTTTACATGGCTTGTTACAAAATATTAAACTTTCCAGTCATCTAATGATATGATGAAGAAAAATCAGACCTACACCATCTATAAATAGATGTGACTGGCACTAACAGTAAATCCAAATTTAACCTTTGCCTTCCCTACTCAGACAAAATATACTTCTGCTTTAGTTATATGCAACTTATTTTTCATTCTTTTTATTTTATACTTACTCCATTTTATTTTACTTTAACAGTCATTGTTTTTTTAATTCTTAAATTCTTTTTTTAAATTCATTTTATTGATATGTCACATTTGTGCATTAATTGATCCCTCCTCCTCCCTCCATATCCCCCCTCTGTATCCCCCCTCCAGTCACTCCATCTCCCATTTTTCTGTGATTTGTTGGTTGGTTAAGTTGATGTTCAGTTGTTGGTTGTTTGACCCATTGTTCTCTTCCAATATCTGGTAAATGTGTGTTTTTTGTTTGTTTTTTCATGCATATATATGTATATTTATATTACATTAGTGTAATATAAATTGTGTACCCCGGGTCTTTGTGTAATATATTGTGTACCCCGGGTCTTTCCCACTTCACTAACATTTGTTAACCATCCTGATCTTTTGTGCTCTTCACCTCCCCCACCTTCTTCTCGCTCCTCCTTTCTCACTCCATGGTTCAGTCCCATTGGTTGTTTTCATTTTTTCTTATTTGTTTGCTTGTTTTCCCCTATATCCATCATATAAGTGAGACCATCCTGTACTTCTATTTTTCTTTTTGACTTATTTCTGCTAATATGAGTCTTTCTGGTTCCATCCAGGTTGCTGCAAATGACATGTTTGTCCTCCTTGATGGATGCATAGTATTCCATTGTGTATATGTACCACATTTTTTTAGCTAATCATCTGTTTGGGGGCATTTGGTTTGTTTCCAATTCTTTGCAATTGTAAACAGGGCTGCAATGACCGTGCACGTACAGGTGTCCTTTTGAATTAATATTTTCATGTCCTCTGGGTAGATTCCTAATAGTGGGATTGCTGGGTCGAATGGTAAGTCCACTTTCAATTGTTTGAGGGTCCTCCACAGTCTTCCATAGTGGCTGGACCAGTTTGCACTCCCACCAGCAGTGTAAGAGAGTTCCTTTTTCTCCACATCCACGCCAACATTTGTTGTTGTCTGTTTTATTTATATGGGCCATTCTTACTGGTGTAAGATGGTATCTCACTGTGGTTTTAATTTGCATTTTTCTGATTATTAGTGATGTGGAGCATTTTTTCATATGTCTATTAGCCATTTGTATCTCCTCTTTGGTGAAGTGTCTTTTCAGTTCCTCTCCCCATTCTTTGACTGGGTTTATTGCTTTGGTTTTGTGGGGCTGTAGGAGCTCTTTGTGGATCTTTGTTATCTTGTCTGGAGGGCAAAAATTTTAATTCTTAAATTCTTAAGATTTCAGTTTTTAGTTATGTCCAGAAAATTAGTTGATTTAAAGAAGCTCTTATTTACAAAAAAACATTTCTCTGTAAAACATCATTCATTTAGTTAGTTAATTATCTGTTGTTTTGAAAGTCCTATGTTCAGTATAGTTCAGAATATGCTCGATAGGATATAACATTATGGAAGAGATTTATACACTGATAGCCATGTATCTATTATGCAGGACAGCAAGCAAGATATGTTTGTCTATAAGCTGTTAAAACAATGTAACAAAATGGTATTCTAACAATTGTTGACAGGTAGGTAAAGGAAATAGGAGTTTATCATTGCAAGGAGCTGTATACAAGTGTTATTATTCAAAACACATGGAGATAAGGAAATTGTCATTTTTTTTAGCAGAATTCAGAGCAAAAATAAAAGTGGTTAGTGTTCAGGCAATGGTAATTTTCAGGAAGGGTTGAGGTGAAAAAATCAGTTGAAAAAGACAGGTTGCAAGAACGACTATGGAAACCAATAGAAAAGTCTATAAAATCTCTTAATATTTCATTATTCCAAGAGCTGTGAACCCAGTCCTCAACCTTAACTTTTGAATTCCTCTGGTAGTCCCTCTTTCTCCTCTGCATTAGTTTTCCAGAGCCACCGTAATAAAGTACCACATACTGGGTAACTCAAAAACAAGATAATTCATATTATTGTTTTGGAGGCATGAAGTCTAAAATCAAGATGTCAGCAGGGTCAAACTCCCTATGGAGATCCCAAGGAAGAATTCTTTCTTGTTGTTTTTTGTCTTCTGGGGGTTGCGGGCAATCGTTTGTGTTCTTAATTTGCAATAAGATAATTTCCATTTCTATCTCTGTCTTCACTTTCTTTATTGTGTATCTGTGTATCCCTCTGATTCTGCATGTGAATTTCCTTCTTTGTTCTTTGTTACCACTAATCAACATATTTAGGATTCCTCCCATTCCAGGATAACTCATTCTTAACTTGATTTCATCTGCAAGGCCCTATTTCTGGGTAAATATTCACAGATATTTGGGATTAGAATTATATCTTTTTGGGAGATACAAATTAATTTATAGCACTACTTGAAAACAAATTTAAAAATATATAACCTGTATATATATATATATATATATATATATATACTTTAATAATAATAATACACTAACAATAAAGAGAACTAAATATAAATATGCATTTGTATATTATAGAATGCATAACAAGTATGCATTTTAATGTGCTTAGGTACTATAAAACTGAAAGCTATAATGAACTAGTCAAATACTTACACTTGCAGATGGAATCACCATGTGAGAACAAATCATATTTATCGTTGATGCAGTAACATAGCAACATTAAAATCAGTGGCTTGATTTTCATAAGTAATGAATCACTGTGATAAACTTCTGAACAAAATGAAAAACAACCTCCCCTCAGCTCACAAGATAGTTGGATTTTGGAATCAAGTTTATAATAAAATATGCAAAGCATTTTGTGTTTGTATATAAAACAAATTTGATTTCTATGTTCAGATACTAGCAAATAAGGTTTTACTTTTATGGATAGACACTGAGACTATGAAAGTCATGGAAAATGCAAAGTAATTTTTTACTACATATTTTCGCTTCATCCCTAACAGGATATCACACATCTCTGGCCTCATCTACCAAAAGTCAAGAATGTCTCTAACTCTTGATTTATAAAACTTATGAAAATATAATTTAGGGGTCAGTGTAGTTTCAATGGAGATGCTTAATCATAAATTTAATCACAAATTCAAACAAAACAAAAAGATCATAAATTTGAGCAAAACTAAAAGGTATAACGAACTAGTCAAATACACTTGGAAATGGAATCACCACATGGAAACAAATCATATCAGATGGTGGTACTTTCCCTAACGAGTGTTTGTGATCACAGAACTTAGTAATAGAGGAACCCAGTAATAAAGGAAGGAAAAGAACAAGATTTTAGAAAACAATTTTTCATATATATCCACTAAGTTTTATAGTTTGCTCAAATAATATTTATGAAATTAATGCTAAACACAAAATCATGTCTGGGGATAAAGGAACAAAATTAAAAGACATAATTTACTAATTTTTGTGTGTTAATTCAGATCACAGTAACTCCATTTATTTGAAAACTGCTTTGATAGTTGACTCTCTACTCTTTCAATGTGAGTTACATATATTTTTGTCCACAATTATCTGTTTGAGACTCCGAGGTATATAATAATAAGTCAATTTCAGGTTTCATATCCAATTGATTAGAATATATTTCATGCTACACTAGCCTTAATCACACTACAGATCATACTATATAGTTAGCTATCCATGCCACTATATGCAACAACTGAAATTATCTTGTTCAATTCTGAATTTCCTATTCATCCTAACTTCACAAAAAAAATAAAGATTCACATGAGTATGGAGCAGATTGCAAACATAAAACCATTACACATGTACTTGATGAATAATAAAATATAGAGGAAGGTCAGCTGTGAAAGCTACACTGTCAAATAACAGGTGGCATTTTGCACATGACAGATGATGAGAATAGAGTCAATTTTCACATAGGATAGAACTTTGGTGTGCTTCAGAAGTGTATAATAAATATACACTACTGAACAAAATGTCTCTAAAGTACAGTAAGAAGAGCTGTATTCAATTATTATGATCTCTTCCTTTGCATTTCATTATGAGGTTATTTTAAGTTACATATACCCATGTAAAAAGTTAAGATATTTGTGACTTAGGATTCACTGGAGACATTACTTTTAGTGCCTTAAAAACCTATTACCTTATAATGTGGAAATATAATGGTCATTTTAATGTAGATTATGCCCTTTGGACAAACTAGAAGTGGAAAAAAGAAAACTATCCAAATATATATTTTGATGCTGCTGTATTAATATCTTTCCATTTTGACCTTGATCCCCAAATACCAGTAACACTTTCAATACTAGCAATTTGTCTAAGTTTCCTAACTTAAGGAAAAACTTCATGCAGAAATGATTCTGAATCTATAACCTAAAGTAATTTATTTGCAAAGAAAAAGTGGTTAACTCATTATACAGAGCTATAATATTTTTAAAATAAGAACAACTCAACAAATTTTCAACTTATTTCATACTACCATTAACTATTTAAGATTTTAAATCACTTTTAACATGGTCTTCAATAAGTCATGATTCTAATTGAACAAATTATCTTAAAAATGGATATGGAAAAATCTTTTAATATAAATTATTTGTAAAATGATCATCTACACTTAAGAAAAGTAATTAATAAACATATCAAGACTTATGGTATTTTCTGAATGACATGTAACTGTGGGCCCAAGGAAGTAACAGGGGGCAATAAATTAATGGGTATGCAGGGATGGCCTAAAAAATCCAGGTATACCATGTGAAATTTGATAGTTTATCTACTTAAAAGTGCAATACACACCTGTTACACTCACAAAAATTTATGACCTTAGATTGACTGAAAACTAATGAGTCCTTTTTATCTCAGGAGAAAAAAATACTAGGACAAATAGATGATAATGTTTAAAGACTAAAAAGAATGTTATGTTAGTAGATATCTAAAATTATTAATATATTAATAATTTATCTTAGCCAGCCCAGAAACTATTAAAATTATTGGTAGCAAAAAATATTTTTTCTTTTGGGTAGATATTTTATGTGATATTTTATATCACATAAGACTGACCCCATTTGACTTGCCTGTTTTAAGAAAAAAAATTGTTGTAAGAAAATTTTGATATAAATTTGGACTTTTCTGGGCATTATCAGTTAAGCAAAAAAAAAGTTACTGTCTTAATTCAATGTAAAATAAAGTATTTATGTGTTCATTGACTTCCAGACTCATATTCTATAAATTAGATGTAAGATGCTTTTAACTCAGAGATTGATAGCTATATTGTATGAATTTAATAAATGCTTTTAAAAACTGAAATTAGATATGAGTTATATTTTACATTCCATAAAACTTCCATAAAACAAACTCACAACTTCCATAAAACAAACTAACAAAAGAAAGAAAAATGAAGAATTTAAGATTCATTATGGAATATTATTAATAATTCTTTTCTTCATAGCTTTTTGTTTATCTTTCCCATGTCCCATGTAATAGTGAAACTATTTGGTTTCCGTGTTTTTCTTTTTGTTTTTTTTTCTGCTATATGAGTTCTTCTAAGTGACCCATGCTATCATAAAATCATCCTATTTGTCGTTTTTAATTGATGAGTAATATTTCACAAAGTAACAACCAAATTAAAATATACAACTTGGGGCCAGGGGACCGGGACAGGGTGGGAATGGTCAGGGAGGGTGGGGAGGGTGAATCCCGGAGATCAAAAAGATGTGAAATTTATATGTAAAGAAATTATTTGATTTAAAAAATATATAAACTTTTTCATACCCTCATCAAAAATACTACTATGCCTCTCCCAGTTTTTCCTAATTCAGTGTGTAATTTATTTTGGTGTATCAATTCATAGTGGATTCCCTGCTGCAGAGCTGAGTTTAAATTGGGATTAGTACCTCATACTTTTTCTATCAATATTGTAGGGTGAATTAAACTTATTCTCCCATTAGTGTGAATGACCATCACCTGCAGTATTACACTCTCTCCGTTATTGTGTATGTACTTGGGCCCAATGATTGCATATGGGAGTGGGCTTGCCTCAGTCTATCAGGAGGCAATATATGTGGAATCACCCTGAGAGGATGGAGGAAGGGAGGAGAGAGGAGAAACTCAAGTAGTGACTGTTTTTCTTTCTTTGTTTTTGTTTTTTTATCACTAAAATCCTAAAAGAGAATTCCAAGGGCTCCAACATTCTTTGTCTACTAAACCACGAGGAAGCTATCAGTATTGGATTGGTTACTCAACACTCATGCTCTTTAATAGTCTTCCTCTTAAGAGTTTTCAGTTTTCATGACAGATCATGCTTGCAACATTTGCTTTTGAATCTAAAACCCTAAGAAATTTATGATTGATAGAAGAGAATTTGAAAATAGTAACTCTGTAATAATATCTATCCTCTCACTGTGTATATATTACTACCTTTCTTGATATTATTCTCTCCCTCTTACCCTCAAGGCTTCAAGTAAATGTAATTTCAACAGAGATCTCTGAATCCCAAACATAAAGTGTATTCTTTTATAATATTGTAAAATCTCTTTCTAAAAAAGCTGTGTAATTCTCAATAATTTTTGCATATAGCTCTTTGTAATATAGATTTATTTATCTGAATCTTTGGTTATGCCAATTTCCACTATCAGGTCTTTAAAGATAGAGAAAGTGATGATTATACTCATTTTTTCCTACCATAGTGAAGACAACACAGAATAAAATGAACTCTCAGCTGATATATTTAGTATATGGTGGATGGTTTTCATTTGATTTTACTGATTTTGTTTTATCTCGGACTTGTTTTTCTCTCATGTCTTTGCAAAAATAAATGCAAATATTCTGATAATTGTTTACATTCATCAAAAATCTGAAAAACCTTACTGTAGAAAATAATTTTAATGAGGAAAAGATATATATCGAATATTTAGGGTTTACTTATTGGACATTTGCATCACAGACATAACTTTTCTTATTTGCATTTTATTTCACTAGAAGAATACTGCTTGCAAAGAAGAACATTTTCTTAATTTTAAATTGCGATATGACAGACATGTGTATTACTTAACAATTGATGGCATTTTTAACCTAACCTATGGACAAACTGATTAGGGTTTTTTCCTTTGTTGTCTCTGTGACTGGGAACCAAAGCATACAAATAGACACGAAAGCTTTAAATTGCTTGCATTCTCTTGGCAAACTGTGAATTTTCCAGCTCATTTATGCAAAATAAAGATTACCTCAGACCTGGAAGTAAAATTCGATTAGCATTTTACTAAAGATCAGCATGCAAGGTGAATGATGTTTCTTTCTAACAGATTAGTAAACAATATGTATTCCTTGGATAATGATAATTTTATCATTTCTGAAGCCACCTTCAAGGAGAGTGCTACAAGAAAAATAGTTATTTCTGGTATTTTACAAATGAATAATTTATATAATGATTTGAAAATTTTAGTCACATACAATTTTTTTAGTGAAAAATAACTCATATATATGCAACTTGAGAAACAAGTTTATAAACCAGTTTTAATAATATTTCTGCTGGAGAACAAATAGGATTTAACAACAGAAATGAATTTAAAATGTTCATCTATTATTAACACTGAACATATAAACCCTATTAAGAAAAGAGCAGGGATACTTTAATAAGACACTATCCTATGGATATAAATGTGTCAATAACTCTCAAGTTATCAGTA
This sequence comes from Uropsilus gracilis, assembly GCA_004024945.1. Lineage (NCBI taxonomy): Eukaryota > Metazoa > Chordata > Mammalia > Eulipotyphla > Talpidae > Uropsilus > Uropsilus gracilis. Next base: position 58,786 of record PVHY01004699.1, read on the forward strand.
TATCCATCTGTTCTTCATTAAAAATGCATGACTATTTAATTCTTGACAAACTTAAAAGTGAACACTGTGTTCTAGAAATAGAAGCAAACCTTTTAATAACAGGTTTAGGTTTATTTATTTTTAATATAATTTATCAGTGATACTTTTGTAGCAAGATGATATATCACTGAAACCGGAAATTGACTAGAAAATGATTAAAGATTTAGTGCCATTTCCCTTTAGAAGAATACTAAGTTGAGATGTACTTTAAAAGACTAAAGAATAGCAGAGAAGTTAAGGCAGAAATATATCCCTAAAGTATTGTTTTTGAAAGAGACTCAACAAATTTCATTTGAAAAGGAACACATTTTATTAACCGATTTTCAGGTGTTTAACTCTTAAATGTTTGCATTAATGTTCAATAATACTTGTGAAAGCATAAATTTACCTATTGATTATTTTGTCTGTCACAAGATGATAAATGATTAGTGAATGTGTTCCTCATGATTTAGCACATAAAATTTGTTATATAGGATCATTTTACACATTTGCTAAGTGCATAGGTTTTCCTTGCCAATTGAAAATACTGAGCATACAATGGTGACACAATAGATATGGTATCAATGTGTTAGAGTTTGGAGTATAAGGAGAAAAAGACATTGACCAAATAATCAAATGCCAAAAAATGATGAACTGCAAACATTACTATATGGAAAATATAGAACAGTAAGATAAATTATATTAATTACCCCAATTTGTTTTAGGGTTATTGGAATATTTAAGACAGGAATTATTTATAAAATCAAACTGAAGAGTCAGTGGTCATTCCAAAGATGGAACATTCTGTGCTTCTATGTCCAGAGATGATAAAATACTTAATGATTTCATCTCATGACAATAAGCCACCGTGGCTGGAGATTGATAAAAGGGTAAAGATCATAGCTAAACTGCATCTTAATTTATTGAATAGATAACTCTATCAAGGGGAAAGAGATGAGGGGGGAAGAGATACAGAAAGAGAGACAGGAAAGACAGAGAGACATGAGAGAAATTTCTAAGGCACAGAGATTTTTCTGGCAGGGAAGAGTGGGAAATGTGAACTTTGCTTAAAGGTTAAGTAGAAATCTCTTTAAAATTGCTGACATCTCAAGAAAGGTGTATAAAAAATCAACTGAACACTATTTCTCAAGAGTTGCATATCATACAAGATAAAAATATTTTCAAATATCTTTCAAACTTAAACCTATGCAAAAATACGATAGCCGTCTCTCTGGATTAAAAATATTTAGTGTACCCTGTAAGTAGGATTTATCTATATAAACATCTTCCCTCAAAACTAGAATAGAAATTAAGACCAGGAAGTAAAGTGCCCAGCATTGGAAAACCCAACTTACCATACCTATCAAAGTGCAATACTGGACATGTAGAATAAATCTTGATTTTTCAAGTTTTTATTTAAATTGGTATGAGAACATGTAACTTGACTTATGGTTATATAAAGTTGTAAATAATGTTTTCACACAAAGTGAGTAAACAATGATTATAAAGTAGTATAACTTTGAGTCCATTGGGATTCTGAATTTAAAAAGCAATCATGTTACCCAAAATTCAATTTAAGGACAGGTTCCTATGTAGACTATTTGAGTGATAATGGAAGCTTAGAATTAGCTCAACTCTATTGGTGGTGAAAAGTGGTGTGTGTGTGTGTGTGCGTGTGTGTGTGTGTGTGTGTGTGTGTGTGTGTGTTCAAAAAAATTTAGTTAGCCAAATTAAGAAAATAAAAGTTTAAAGTTCAAGTAGCCTCGCTTGTCCTCTGAAATAACTGAGACTATTATATACTTCTGTCTCTATGCTTTACTACACAAAAACAATTAGTGCTCTATTGAAATTTTAAGAATACATAATCACACACAACAGTCAAGAAAGGCCAAACCTATCTGAAAGTGATAAAGCAACAAACAGAGCCAGATTCATACATTACTCATTTATTGGAGTTAACCATACAGGAAACTTAGAGCAACTACGATAAATTAAGCAAATAGGAGAAAAGGTGCACAAAAACATGAATATAGGGGAGACTTTTACTTTGGATTTTCAAAAGAAATCAAACTGATAGGATATTTTGGTTATGATATAGTCTATATAAATATATCATGATATATTTATATAAAATATATTTTATAAAAAAGACTTACTACAAGGAATTGACTTACAAGGTTATGGACACTAAAAAAACTCTGCTATCTGCAGGTGGAAAACTTGAGACCCAGGAGCAAGACTGGTATAATTGACTGTGAGAGAAGTTAAATATTTCAGCTCCAAAACAGAGAGAGTGAATTCTTCCTTAATCAGACACTCCACCATTTAGTCTGTTAGGATATCTATCTATTTCAAGGTCCAAAATAGTACTGTGTCCTTTTGAGTATTTGCATTTATATATGTGAATTATCCTTTCTCAGAATCCCAAAGGGAATCTTACCATAGCAAATTTCAAGGATCAATTTGAAAGTTATTTTAATAAAGGTATTTTTCCTCCATCTTCCAGTCATATTGGCATGTTTTTATATTATCACCAATTTGCCTTTATCATAGCATTTGTAACTATCTATGTTCCTTTTCCCTTTTTGTCTCTTTTCTCAAGTATATAGCTAGTAAATCTTCTGAGTATATAATGCTCTACCATTATATTATTGTTGGAGCAATATAGTTATTTTATCTTTTTCTGTGTGGTTCCATGGGCAGTGGATGAAAGATGCTAGCTAAGTGTTCACCAATCAATAAATTACTTATTAAAGAAGAAAAATTCAGGAAAAATCATAGTAAGTTATCAAACAAATGAAAATGACTAACAGAGAGGAAGTGATTATAAATAGTTGTGATATTTAATGGTTGCTATTAAATTTCAAAACACTTCTTAAAGTTTTTCTTTTATGTAGCACATTTTTGAAGATACATAACTGCCAAAAATTTAGGCATGCAATGTTAAGAATAAAAAAAGCAACTCCATATAGTTTAAGAGTCCATAAAACACACGTTAGCAAATATTGAAAATCACTAATAGAAAGCATAAACTTTCTCAGAGCACAATGTAACCAGGCTGGAAAAGGCTGTAGATATAACTTGTAGCAACCTTTCAAAGCAGGCTCTATTAATCTTAATTTTTACTGTTGCATTTATCAGAATTAACACATGAAAGATTATATATGTGAGCTATTTATATGATAATGAAATTGTGTAAAATCTGTGGTATGCACAAATCAAACATTTATGTTTGCCTTCTTACTTGCTATGCTTATTTTGTTATATTTGTGACTTGCAATTTATTTTCATATTCCATATTTATGAATAGGAAATTGCAATCTATATAAACCATATCCACACAAAACACTGTATTATAAAGACTTTGTCAGTCTTATGTTGATGTATTTGTCTCTTTCTCTAGTATATTATAAATGTATCCTCTAAATAACAGCACATATGATTGCCTTCTAAACAGAAAACTACATATATAATTTTATTTATTTTATTATGTTTTAAATTTTAATTGCAGTGAATTGGTTTACATCATTGTTCATGTTTTGAGTACAGAATTTCTCCCCTTCAGTGGTGTTAACCACACTGCACTTACCACCAAAACACCTATATTTTACCAACTCCCTGTCCAATTTGTTCTTACCACCTTCCCTGCCCTTTGGTTGTCTCAGTTCTACAGTCAGCTTTCTAAGGTTAGCTCATAGTTTGATTTTTATCTGACCCTCTGTGTGTCATTTTCATATCCCACATATCTGCATACCATTCAGTATTTGTTTTTCTCTTGCTGACTTATTTCACTTAGCATAATCACTTTCAGCTCCATGAAGGTGGAATTTGGTTCACTTATTTGACAAAACATGGTGAAAACATTTAGTCAAGTCTCTATTTCAATCAGTTAAATAATCTTATGTAAATATATGTAAATAAGGAGGTGATAGGTTGAAAAAAAAAACAAACTGGTGGTAGTAAAAGTTACCAGAAATGGATGATGCAAATATTTGTTATCCAAATTTCTAAAATGTGTGTTAATCTAGGTAGCTCATTACAGTACAGAAAGCATGAACTCCTACAATCTCACTGAGAAGTTGTATAGGGTCACTGTGATGGTAGAGCATGAAGGAGACTTGATTTTGATGAGCTTTAATACCTTCCTAGGGCAAATATCAACTGAAGTGTGGTCATAAGCAAACAGCTGAGATATGATTAAACAGTATAATAAAATATGTAGCCAGCATATTTATTTTACTTATTTAAAGAAAGTAAAATATGCCCCTCTATGATAAAATATATTTTAGCATGTGTAGCAAGAGAGTGGGAACAGAAGAGAATGTAGAAGCCCATATGTTTTAAATTATTTCCATGTGCTAACAATTCTAAGTAAAGTCATTTATAACATACTCCCCCATTCCTCCTCTGTTCCTCCCACAATCCTGTTATCACGTGAACCATTGCCAAGAAGTACTCTCCATGAAACAGTCACTGTTTACTGATCTAAGGGTTCCCAATATCCTGTGACTCTCCCTCCATAGTAATTTAGTAAGTTCTTTAAATAGAGGAAGGAAGAGCAGGGAGGTAGGAGGTGTAGGATAATGATGTAATGGGGTGAGAAGAAATAAAGTAGAAGTGGAAAAGCATGCTTACAAAAATGATTGCTTAATCAATATGTTTGATCCTGAATTTTCCATATTCCATATATTTTTTTTAACTTCCATATTTATGAATAGGGAACTGAGATGTGAACAAAGTTCTGGACATCATTTTCATAAATATCAGGAAAATATTTTGCAATGGTATCTAGTTTTTAGAATTAAAAACTTTATGTTTTTAGATGTATGTGACAAAATGATTGAAGGTAGACATACAAAATGATTGAAGGTAGACATTATTACTAAACAACTCCGTTTCTACTATGACTCATCCTTCCCTTCCATCCATGTTTTCTTACCTTCCACTCATACCACTCATACCATATCTACTTCACTAGATACCTCTGTTTTAGATAGCTTCTTGTTAGTAGAGGACTAAACGAGTATTGCACAACACAAATATTCAGTAAAATATGTACCATTCTGATTTACATTTTACAATCTAGAAACTACAATGCTATACTTTAGAAAGAATTTAGTTTGAAGCACATATTACTATATCAGAAAAAGAAAAAAACTACATATAATTTCAGAAATAGTGTGTAAGTATTTTCAAATAATATATATATATATGTGTGCCCATTAAGTAAGTTTGAATAATGATAATTTGTTAGTCAGATCAAAAATGTAACTAAATAGCAATAATATAGAATATAAAAATGTACTAGAAGAATATACTTGACATTAAAGTGCTAGCAATATTTATAGCCCCTATTATCACAACTATGGTGATGAGACCTGGAAAGGACATATATTATAGTAAATAAAAGTGACACAGCTGGATTGAATACAATGAGTATCTTAAAAAAAAGTCTCCCCTACTTATTGAAAAGTTGAGTTGACAATATCATGCCTTAGGAATGAATATATATAATTATTAAGGAATTAAGAAATATATATTCCTCTATATATATCCCATATATATTCCTATATATCATATATATTCCTATATATCCCTTAATTCCTTAATACTTATATATATATATATATACACACACATGGGAATATTCCTATATATATATTACTTTATGTATTTCTTCCTAAAGCATATATATTCCGCCGGGCATGGTAGCTCGTGCCTGTAAGCTTCAGCCTATGAAGTGGCAGGGGCTAGGGATCACGGTTCGAGTCCCGCCTGGGGTCCATAGCAAGACCTAGTTCCAAAAAATAGCTGGATGTGGTGGCGTGCACCTGTCATCCCAGCTACCTGGGAAGCTAAGGCTGGGGATTGCTTGAGTCTGTGGTACGCTGGCAACAAGAGCCTCTGGTTCCATCGGCAAAAATAGCGAGACCTAGTCTTAAAAAGAAAAAAAGAATACATCTATATTCCTATATAGTAATACATATATAAATATATAGGTAACATACATATATAAGAATGTATATATGAATATGTGTATGTATATATATATATATATAGAGAGAGAGAGAGAGAGAGAGTTAGAGACAATCACATCACACCCCCACCAAGTACCACAGTCCTCTACCAATTGCATTAAATCTCTAAAATTTGCTCTCCTACTTTCCTTTCATCTCTGATAGAACTAATTCTAAAGACATATTTCCATGATTTTTCAAATGGGTTAGTTTTTGACTGATCCTTTGACTTGTTTCTTTATATTAAATATATAAGTGAAAATATATTTGTCTTTCTCTTTTTGACTTGTTTCACTTTACTTAGCATGATCATTCTAGTTCCATCTATGATGTCACAAATGACAAGGTTCCCTCTATTTTATAACTGAGTAATATTCCATTGCATATACCGTATCTTCTTAGTCTAGTCATCTGTCCTTGGGTCCTTGGCTATTTTGTATTACTTACCTATGATAGGTAGGACTGCAATGAACAAAGGAATGGGTATATCCTTTCAATTATTGGTTTTGTATCTTTTGCGTAGTTCCCTAGGAGTTAAATCAATGGGTCATGTGGTAGATCTCTTTTCAATGTATATAGAAACTTCTATACTATTGTACATAGCATCTGACCCAGTCTAAATCACTAACAACAGTGTATTGGTGTCCCTTTCCCCCAAATCCTTTGCAGCTAATTTGCTTTTGGTTATTTTGATATGGGCCATACTCATAAGTGTTCTGTGGTATCATACTGAGCTTTTGATTTGTACTTCTTTTAACCAGTTTAAATTTTCAATCTGAGTTACAGAAGATCCTTATATATTTTGGATGTTAACACCTCATCAAATAGAAGATTTGTAAATATTTTCTCTAATTCTATAGTTTGTTTCATTCTGTCAACTATTGTATTTACCATGCATAAGATGTTTGAGATATATCACTTGTTCAGTTTTACATGTCTACTTTACAAAATCAGTGCTATCACTATCAAAACCCTAATGATATACCTTATAGAAGTAGGAAAGGCAATCATAAAATTCAGCTGCAATCAATTAACCTCCCAATAGCCAATATTTATTGAGAAAAAAAAAAACTGAAATTATAGCACTTCTTCACTGCAAAACAGCACAGATGCACATGGTTTAAATGGTATCATACTGTGAGATATAAGGACCTGAATAGAGCCCTGAAATAAAACCATACAAACACAGTTAAGTAATATTTGGCACTGGAATCAAGAATATGCAGTGGGAGAAGCAGGTTTCTTTACAAATGATGTGGGAAACAATGATTATTCATGTGAAAATTAAATTGGATGCCCCTTTTACAACATGCACAAAAGTAGAGTCAAAATAGTTTAAATATTTTAATACATAATAATTGCATTTAATATGGTTAATATAATTAAATTTAAGGTTTGAAACTTTAACTCCCTTAGAAGAAAACAGTTGGAAGCAGCATAACATTGTGCTGGTTTCTTGACTATGAGACCACAGCACAAAAAAAAATAAAAAAAAAAATTCCAATTTTTTTTTTCAGCAAATATGATAAAACTTGGAGTACATGTCATGGAAATCACTGTCTCTCAATATCATTTAAATATATTAGTCCTGTGACATATTAGTTTAATACATAATATGTAAATAATTGATGAATTATAAAGATCCGCACCAACAGATTACATTCTCAAAACTAACAAAAAATAATTTTGAAAATAAACAATAAAAGTTAATGAGACAAGTATATAAAAAAACTATCCATCAGTCTGTACAGAGAGATCAGGTTATGATCAAATTCAATGCTGACAATTCTGTGAGATACAATTATTTGAATAAATTCAACCTGGGATTTTTTTTTTTTTAAGTTTTACACAGAATGGGCATTTTGTCAAGTTTGATCATGCTGATTTAAGAATGTCACATGACAGTGCCTGAAAGTAATGTAGAAAAGTATATTCTGCTCACAGATAACAATAGAGGAATGTTCAGTACTCTAACAGAGCAGGAATGAATGTTGATTATGATAATATACGCAATTACATGTATGTTTAAATTTTTCCTTCTCTCATTAAAGTACATCCCCTTTGAAAACAGGGATACCTTTAATAATACTTATATCCTCTGATCTTTCATACTGGATATGTATGTAATTATATATGTATGTGTTTGTGTATATATGTAGTATGTAATATATATGCAATATGCAATATAAATATATATACATATGTACACTAACACACATATATTAGGAGGAAATGTTATAAGTGAAACAAATCTATATATATATGATTAGACTGCTTTCTTCTGTTATTTCTATTAATATTTCCACCTGCCTTTCAAAAGTGAATAAAAAAGAAACATAAAGAGAAATCAGTCAAACTCTGATACTTCAAGGGCAATTTGGTACTTTTCCAAAACAATATAAGATTTATATTTACAACTGATGAACACATGATACTCTTTACTTGTGAGCAGACAGTTGGGCCTTTTTAGGGACACACTTTCTAAAATCTCTACCTACAAATTCTAAATGCTATTGCTGAAGTTTAGCAGAATTTTCAAAAATTGAAATTGGGCTTCCTAGTGGTCCTAGGAGGGAAAATTCCATAACTGAGATTCAAACTGAGAATATAAAGAACAATAAAATGGCATTAACTTCAAATACTTACATTGATAATATATTAAATCTAATTATTTTGACATTATAGAAATATGTAGAATCAACATGTTCTTGAAGCTCTGCACAGAAATGAATAAAAGTGTATTTAGCATCAGAGACAATGTAACTTAATTGTAAAAAAAAATGCCACTGACTCTATGAAGGAAAGAAACAAAAACAAAAATAAAACAAACAAAAACCTCAGCACAAGTATATTTGGATCAGTGTTCAACTACTTTTCTAAATAGCATGGCCAATTCAATTTATTGAAACTGAATGACTTTCAAATGGATTGGTATAACAGGACCAAAATTCCACTATTTAGAATTGAAGCATGAAAGGACAAAGGACAGTGTACCTCAGTTGCTTAATTGTTGCTTTATTTTCTTCAATTATTTCTTCTCACTCTTTTCTGCTTTTTACAAACTATATTTTACCGGCATTTTTTTTTTCTTGATATCCCAAACAGACTAAGACTGCCAAATCTGCCAAAGGTAAAATTTTGCTAACTGCCAATAGAGTTTTTAATGTTTTGTTTTGTGTTAACGTTGTTAAAATCACTAAATGATTTTCTAACAAATCACACCCTGTAAAACAATCTGTTTGAGCAAAGATCTTCTTAGTTTGAAAATACCTTGAAATAAGTCGGCATTTTAAAGATAATTATCATACATAAAACTAGATGCAAAGCACAAAAATGAATTTTTAGTTGCATAAAACCAATCAACTTGAAGGGATTGCACTGTTTCTATATCTGTATATTTCACACATTTTATGAAGAGTCCAATTATCGCTGAGTGAAGGACTATCCTCCGACAAATGTGAATGTTTTGTTATATTTTTGTTGAATATTTGTAAAGGATAATAATTTGAAATCACATAAAAAGTGGCCCTCTGTCATATACAAATATCATTATAAATCTGAACCAATGGGATCTTAACAAATTATAACACAATTTACAATATAAAATTGGTTGATCATACCTCACATTCAAAAATTTTAAAACCTCATTGCCCCGATGTAAATGTAATGGAAAAATTTTTTAATATTATCATTTCAATAACCTAATAATTCACCATTTTGACAGATTGTGGTATGGAAAGGTAATTAAATGTCAATATAAATATAAATCTATTTTTACTACTATGTAAATAGGATGAATAGTTTTGCATATCACTGTTTATATTATAGATTATGTATCACATAAAGAACATTATAAAATCCAAATGGTCAAATCTCTTATCTATATAAACAGAATTCCTAATATATGTGACAGTTTGCATCCATCCTGTATCCTTGGTATATTTATTGATATATATGTTTACATATATATGTATACATATACATATACACTAACATAGAGATTAGTCAATGCTGGAAACACAATTTAAAAGCTTAACATGAAAGTCATAGTCCTTTATATATGAATATCTATTTACTGTTTCTTCATTTTTGAAGGCTCAAGTTTCTCTGTGATATCATTTACCTTCGGTCTGTAGCATTTCATATAGAGTAGTTCTACATTGGCAACATTTTCTCATAGTTCTGTCATTTGAGATTCTCTTTATTTCACCCTCAATCCTGAACAGTATCTTAATAGATATTAAACCTGAGCTTGACAGTTCTTTTCTTTTAGAATTTTATCCATATTGTCCCAATGTCATCAGCTTCTGTGACTTCTATTATAAATCCAGTGACATTTCAATCACTGTTTCCTTCTGCGTATTGTTTTGCTACAGTATTTTACACTAACTACTTTCAAATTATTTTCTTATCTTTTGTTCTCAGCAATTTCATACAACTGTCTTGACTTGTTAATTACCCTGTTGTAAATTCTTTTGTGTAAAGATGGAAATTTATGTTTTACACCAAATCTATGAATATTTTTTTCTTTTTTTTCAGGACAGGTATCATTCTTCTGTACATTTGAGATTCCAGTGATAAGACGCTTTACACATTTGAATGTCAAAACCTCAGGTCTACTGATCTAATTTTTTTATTTTGTCGTTCTTCAGTTTGTATAATTGTCATTGATCTATCTTCATTTTTAATTGAGTCTTCAATTCTGTTAGTGTGATCTTAGCATAATACTTTAACATACAATATTTTACATTATATTATAAGATTTTCATTTAGTACATTTTTAGCCATACTTCTTTGCTGAAATCTTTCAATTCAACTCAAATTGTGCTTACTTTTATTTCATGAATTGTAATTATAGCTATATCTATTCTGTAGTATTTCTTTAACAATAGCAAAATTTGTGTAATGTCAAAGTTGAATACTGTTATTGACCTTTTGAGAATTTGCCACTTTTTCTCATTCTATATACAACAATTTATTTTAGATTATTTTCTGAACACTGCAAGTAATATGTGTAGATTCAGACATTTTTATGATATTGTTTATATATTTTTAAGAACACAATAAACCTGTCTGTATCACACTAAAAATTCTACCTCATCTTCTGTGAAAGGTGATCTACCTGAGATCAACTTCTAAAAATTTGAGAATAAATTGTTCTACCTGGACTTATTCTTGTATATATATAAAAGTTGAATATAGCCTGAAGTTTTTACCAAGTTAACCATCAACTCAAAGAATCAGCTATACTAGTATATTCTGATGCAGCCACACATTTTATGGGTAAAACTGACACATACAAAGGTTAATAAATAATGAACAAGTATTAAAGATATTTGAATTTTTAACATATGATGGGGCTGATGGAATTTGAAAGGAATTATGGTACTCATGAGATAAAAAGCAGGAACATTCAAAGAAGAAATGCAAAGTTTGTAAAGGCAATCTGTATAAGTGAATTGTAAAAGCAAACAATTAAAAGAAATGCCATATCAATCAAATATTAAAATGGCAATCCTACAGAACTTTGTCTCAGAGATGCCTTTAGTAATTCATCTCCAAAGGCAAAGGAAGGAAAGCAGATGTAACCAAATAGGATTACATTAAATTTAAAAGTTTCTGCACAGTGAAAGAAAGGACATTTTACTAAATGGGAGAAAATATTTGCACATCATACATATGACAAAGGGCTGATATTCAAATGCATAAAGGCATAAGGGGATCCTATGGAGTAAAATGGGATATTATGGATTAATGGGGCTTTCGTGGTGGTTATCATTTGAAAATAGGCATTAGTAGCTGCTTTGACCTATGAGACCTAAAACAAATTCTATATTTTAAACCAGTATTATTACCTCAATTACCTGATTATAAAAATATATATTGCTCTGATTATAGAAATATAAATTGATAAAAACATGTTTGTTAGAAATCTCAGATTAATAAGTGAAATCAGATAGTTCTTTTTACCCAACTATATAAATGTGTGTGTGTGTGTGTGTGTGCACATAGGAAAACATAATCTGTGGTAGGATTTGAATTAGAATGGTCTGTTATCATGAATTATTTTGTCTTACAGTTGAAACCAATCATCACTATGCAGGAAGAAATTAGTATATAAAATGCCAAGGTTAATTGTTATAATATACTAATAATTATTTAGAAGTGATAAATTTGATGTTTAGGCATACAGAAAGGTTTTCAAATAACTGCCAAGTACAAGAAGAACTATACAAGGGAGGATATATGTAGAAAAATAGGAAGATTTTAGATGCCTCTGCTGTGAAAGATTTATAGCTGACACATGCTGGGAACTGAATCACATCATCTCTTCATTCATATTTCTGCATATGCCAACAGCTTTGCATTGACAACACCTGGATTCTGTCTGAGGATTTTACTTGCTTTCACAAGTGTGCACAGTTTATGCTCAGGGAAGGGCAGAAATAGGAGCAAGTTAAACCCCCAAAGTCACTATTACCCAATAATGACTAAACCTTGGTGGGTATATACATAAGCTTCTTAATTCCTTAGAAGATACAAATCAGTCAATTCTGCTTTACAAGGAGGTTTAAAGAAAGTTACCTTCAATAAATAGATAAAGAGTATAACAGTGAAGCCAGATCGGTAGCCTTTTTATAAATCCAGTAGTAACTGTGCTCTCTGTAAAACTATATATAGCATCAAGTGGTTCATTCAGTCCTTTTCTGGAGGGATATAGTGTCACCTATCAAGTTAACTGTACATGCATAATGGTGGAGAAGAGAAGATATTGATAAAGGACAAAATGATAAATGAATCACATATTCCTTCTCCTAATGGGTCTGATGGACGATGAGTACCACTCTGGCCATTTGTGCTCTGAGTGTAGACTTGGAATGAATATACATGTACCTAGAAATTTTACTTACATTGGTTTATGATCATTATGGAAGGAAATGAAAGGAAGCTGCTTAGTTTTAAAATTATATACATTTAACAGTTGCAAAATTTTATAAAATGATTTAGTATACAACTACAGAAATTAAAAAATATATATAGTATTATTAATTTTTTCTGTCTTTAGGCTTTACATAGAGCCAAACAGTAGGTACAGGTAAACTATATAAATTATGTAGAGATAGAAAGCAAACAAATACATAAAATAGGCATTCTAATTGTCTCTTGAGTATGAAAAATAAAATTAAATGTATGAAGAGAATAGCTATAGCCTAGTAAATTTCAGATGTTATAAAATATAAAGGTGTGAGTATATAATTAGCCAAGATATTCTATTGTAAACTGCTGATGATGTGTAGTTAGAATGGAAAAGCATAAAATATTTTATTTTCCTTACTTATTTCTAGTTCATTAAAATTTAAAAGCAATGTATTTGACACTGATAATCAAACAAAGTGGTAAAAAACAAAAATCTGCCATTAAAGACTATTGATTTTAGAAATAAGGAGACATGCAAGACTTGTTTTGCCATCAGGATATATTAGCCTAATCTATTTTGTCCACATTCTGGTACTTAACATTCATTTCCACCCTTCCACTCTCAGCTAACTATAAGTTAAGCAGATACAAAGAGTATCTAAACTGGAAAAAAAGATCAGAGTATCCTTTTGCTTGAATGAAAGAGTTCTATATAACACATGAGATTTACACATTTTTTTTAGAATCGTGAATTTTCATAGAATGGAAAGAGCAAGTTTCTCAGTTTTATCCTTCAGGCACAGGTCACCCCATATTTACCTCAGTGATGTTAGGAAGCATAATATATTATTTATTTCAAGAGCCAAAAAAAAAAAAAAAACACCACTATTATTGAAGAACGTCATCTTTTTAAGAGGCACTCTCTCTTAGATTTTGAAACATGTTTTTACAGAGCTTGAGGAATACAGATAATTTTGACTTTCAAACCACTGACCCCCATGGACCATTAATATGAAATAGGGTCAAAATGAGCAGAAGCCTCCAACTAACATGCCACATTTAAAATGTGGCTCTGCCAGTCAGGTTCCCTCAGGTTCAAACCACCCATGCATAGCTGTTGCCAGATAAAATGCAATTTAATAACAGGGTTTTATTAACAAGGGAAATTAACTGGGAAAATGAAAATTTCTAATACTACAAGAGACCAGCTGTTTCATCTCAAGTACTGTTTAATCCAAAAATCCCAAATACATGTTCAAGATGGTGCCCCTCTAAACCTGTTGGGTGCACATAGTGAAGTTCAGATCTTCTCCAGCATCTTCTCTTTGCTTCTTCTCTCCAGGGTTCTGAGCTGCTCCACTTCTCCAAGGTTCTTCAAACTTTTCCAACAAATGCTTTCAAAATATGCTGCCTTGCTGTGGCTCCATGTGGTTCCTTTACCAGGTCCACCTTCGGGGAATTTGGTCAAAGCCACAAGGCCTGCCCTCAGCACCCCATGGTCACTCCCAGCCTGTCATTCTGACCTCCAGCTCCATACCAGCTATTTCTTTGCTGGCCACCCTCCCACAATGGTTCCTTACCACCACCAGCTCACTCTTCTAGGGGGCTTCCCCTGGCCAGGCCACTTGGGCCTGTTCTCTCAAACTGCCATTTTCATCACTCTCTTCTCCTCTTATCTCTGGTTCCCCCATTTATGTGCCTTGTGACACTTCTTGCTTCTTGTCCTGGAGTTTTTTCTCTCAGAACCCTCCCACCAGGGCATTTTGGCACCTATACAATTTCTAACTGTGTCACTACTCTGTATCAAATACAGTGCACACCATAGTCATTTACTTTATGGTATTTATTAGTCAGTATAATATGATACTATCTACAAATAGGAGTGTTTAAAGAACTGATGAAAGAGTAGAAAGTTGGCAAACTGCTTATTAAAACTAAAATATAAAAATTATAGAATGACAAAAAATAAATGTAAAATTGTGCAATGTGTCAAATGGGCATCTTAAATGAATGTAGAATCTCCTCTACAATTTTTTAAAGGTAGATTTAACCTTGTAAATCAAAGGTTTAAGATACTAATGTATATATTCTAATATTCAAGCTAGCATTAGTTGTTATTCACCATAAAGACTAACAAAGTAAAATGAGCAATAAAATTACATATTCTGATATTATACTTTACTGTTTTGTGTTTTATGATGGCCACTGCCATTTTTATGTGTTTTCAATAATTTTATATAATAATTGTTGCATTTAATGAAGAATATTTTACAAAATATCTCATTTTACAAAATATCTCATTTTTACAAAATATCTCATTTGAATGAGAAGGAAATTCTCATTCAATATTTAAATGTAGCTAACTTTTAAACTGATAATTTGAAGTTAGAAATGAGACTTCATCAAATGTGATCTCATTAATAGTAGCTGACATTTCAGAAAAATATTTATTTTGTCATGCATCCTCTGGTAAATAATTACAAAATAGTTACATCATAATCATGTATTCCATTATAGTACTGTTTAATGGTGAACACTTTCTCTGGTGATTTTGCATGTATGAACATCTACCACTATTTCTCTCCATAATAAATTATAGCTCCCCAAATCCCCAAAATTTCTTGTTCATAATTAGTATATTTTCCTACTGCCACCTGAATTGACTTTAAGTATCCTGATCCTTTTGCTGATGCATGTTTCCCTAACATAAAATTTATTATATCCATATGCTCAATTTCTTCTTTTATTTTCACATGTTCATTTAGTTTTCTCTAAAGCAACATTTGGCAACTTCTTACTGTCTTTCAGGGTGACCTATGTGAGAAAGGTAAGACATACTTAAAAATTCTTATTTCTTTATCTTTAAATCACAGTGACCATATATTCATTCACTACACTAAAAAGAATTCACTGTCAACTTGTACTATACAGTCTTAAGCCCTCTCAGATTTTTGAAACATTATGATCTATTTTACCATGTCAGTTATCAATCCAGATATAAAATTATAACAAAATATATTTGCAACAACCCAAATGTCCCCAAACAGACAAATGGATGTAAAAGATGTGGTATATATACACAATGGAATATTACTAATCACCTAAAAATGACAAATTTGATGATTTCATGGTAACATGGATGTACCTAGAAGAAATCATATTAGCAGAAACAATTCAGAAAGAAAAAGACAGAAACCAAAGGGTTTCACTAATATATGGACAACCAAATGAAAGTACACAACGGGGAGGGGGGAACCAACTGGAGCTGCCAGGGAGGGGAGTGGGTGGGTGACTCCCAGGGACTACAATGATGTGAAATATATATATATATATATTATTTATATTATATACATATATATTTGCAAAGTATTCCATATGACATAAGATTAGGATACAAAAGTCCTGAACTTTTTATTTAATTCAAAATAATGTAAGAGAAAAATTTTTGGGGGGGTAATCACATTTTATTAGCATGACTTAAAGAAATATAGCAATATAAATGAAAAAAAATAGTTGTACAGAGAGAGGATTATATTAGATAAAATGACTATCCATAACAAAAACACCTCAGAAATTAATTCAGAAAATAATAATGATATACAAAATGCTAGAGCTGGGAAGAACAACCCTAGCGATCAAATATATAATATTTTGAAATTTACTTTGAGGCTTCATTTTTTGTAAGAGACTAAACCTTCATCACTTCCTTATTTCAAAACCATTAATTTAACAACTAAAACAAAAGAGCCAACTTAAAATCTCCTTGAGAAAACTATTGTTTCCTAGTTGTATGTTCAAATTTATTAACCCATTATAGGGTAATTAAGATAGTCAGGCTTTTTCTTCCATTAACCTGTAACAAGTACCTGGAGTACAATGTTTTCCCCTGGGTTGTGCGGTTCAGTGGGTAGGTGCATGTGTAAGTGTGCACACTTGGGATAAATGGGCATAGAGAGCATGAGAGTACTCTAATCAACACCGGAGAGCCCAGAAAAAGAGTGTGAAGATTCCTTGGGGGATGTGGAGCTCATTTACCTCCCAGCACCATCTCTTCCCATCAGTCTTTGGACCTGCCCTGTCCTTCCCTGTCCTGCCTGGTGTGTCTGTATTGCTGCTAAAACCAATGTAGGACCTATACACATTGGTGGGCTACCCATCAATTGGATCTTAAGGAGATGAAACTTTTTTCTAGATTCAGGATGTATATCTGTAAATGCACGCATATTTCTGTCAAAGGTGTATTCTGTAAGACTATTTCCAGCATTCACAAATAAAGCAGCTTGGTTAGGGGACACAAAAATCCCAGGATTGTTTTTGTACTTGTCTATTTAATAACACATTTTCTTTTCCCTGTTCATCATTTCCTTATCACAGAGCTTTTCTGAGCAGTTGGCCCAGTCTCATCTTTGAAATTATGTAAATTTTAGAAAAATGAAACTATAATAATCAGAAAAAAAATGGAACTTTTTCTACCACATTATTCCATTTATAAAAGTTGAAAGATATGTTCAATTATGTTGATTTAGTATATAAGTTGAGGGATATTAAATAAAGAGCTTTAAGACATGATGATACTTAAAATTGTGCTTGTCTATTGGATCTACTTATTATTTTGATGTGTTTGTGATATTAACTTTAGAGACAATAGAAAATTAGATCAAGGGAGAAAGGATATAGACATAAAATGTGTATAACAACACTATACACTTCCTCAAAATGAGCCATTATGCATGTGTAGAGAATGCAAGTGTTTGCATATTCCTATCAAGTTTTTGAGTTGATTACACCACAAACTACATCTCTATTTCAGTTTATGTTTTATTCTTGTATTTATACCTGAAGCCTTTGTCTCATCCTTTGAATTATAGTTATACAAACTATGACACTTACTGATTTCTATCACTTTAGTTATGTTACCGCTTACAACATATAGGAAAATAATTGACACCATATACCTATTCTCCACAGATTATTAAATTTAACTGGTCAAAAAGAAATTATTCAAAACCTGTTTCCATCCTGAATATACATAGTAAAAAGATGGTAGAATCCCCATTTTTGAATTATTTTCCTTACTATCAGTGGGTTCAAATTATATATATATATACACACACACACACACACACACACACAATTATATAGGAAAATGGGATTTTAAAAATTGCCCATAGAATTCTCTCAAAACTGGCTCTTTGCCTCCAATGCAATGTTGAGAACTGTGGCCATAAGCCAACCTACCCTTCTTCCAAAACCAGCCACTCCAGTGTATGCTGAATTGAAACAAAACATTAGGAGTTTAGTTTGGCACTCAGCACATTAGACCAGTACAATATTTGTGACATGGTTTACTGGGCCAACTGCCCAGAGTAGCTCTGTGTCTAGCTGCCTAATTTTGAAACATGGAGAAAAGTTCATGACCACCATGCTTTATAAACCCACATTTCTGAAAATTATATTTCTCTATTTAAAAAGGCTGTGAGATAGCCAGATGTGTGTATTGGGAAAAATCAACCATTTTGTGAAAAAGCTTTTGTGTATAATTTCTAAAAACCATTGGTATCACTTGAATTGGTTACACATTGCTTTCTGGCAGAATAATTTCTATATTTCTATAGTTAGCTAAAAATGATCAGCATTGAAATTTTATTCAAAGATTCTACAAATATATAATCAGTGATATTGTGCTTTATTAAATATGCTGTTAAGAAAACTATATGCCCCACAGGAAAGAACATGAACTTTGTCTTAGAGGAATATTGGTATGCATCCAAATTTGTTCATACACTTGCTGTGAAAGCATGCACAAACTTATTAAGTACATTTTCCAAAATTTACTTTTCCAACCATCTGTGAGATTTCCTCATTGTCTGATGCTAAAGATTATGCAAGATAACCTGTGCAAACCTATGCAGCAATGTCATGTGAGATAGAACTGCCATTTTATCTACTTTTCACATGAGGAAACTAAAGCTTCAGTAATTTGTTCAAGGTCAGAAAGGAGACGCATGGCCAATGTCATGTTTAAATGTAGACGGCATGACTTCTAACAGAAAATATATCTAAAAAAGTACTATCTCCTCCTACATCCTTACTTACTGTTCATAAATATCTTCTAATAAGCAGAATTTTCTATACCAATACATCATCTCAAAATTACTTTTTTTCCTTCTAAATTGATTCTTGCACAACCATCACCAACACTGCCATCACCATTGTAAATACAAGTCCTTAAATCTAGAGTTATCACTCCTGTTGCCATTCCACAGCTTCCTATTCCTATACTTTGGCTATGACATCATGCTTTTAAGCCTTAGCTTTCTTTTATTCAAATTTAAAAGTGATAATTTTGCCAGGCACAGTGGCGAGTGCCTTTAAGTGAAGCCTTGAGCATGACTGAGACAAGGAATTGCTTGAGTCAACGGGTTTGAGACCAGCCCGGGGCAACATAGTGAGCCTAGTCTCAAAAAAAAAAAGCTGGGCATGATGGTGCTCTCCTGTAATCCCAGCTACCTGGGAACTGAGGCTGGAGATTACTTGAGTCCCTGGTACCCAGAGCAATGTGAGCCTGCAGTTTCCTGGACAAAATAGCGGGATCTAGTCTTTAAAAAATAATAATTAAAATAAATAAAGTGATAGTTTTATCATCACATAGTGTCACTACCAAATTTAAGTGAAAATATTTGAGTGAAATATTCATAGGCATAAATACATCTGGTGATTGTAAATTATATTTAGCTTTAACAATTTAAATGCGTATTGATGGCATGCAGTATAATATTGGAATACTTGGCTTAAATGGATGTTCTTGAATAACAGCTTTTCAGATTTATATTTAAGTTCACTCTGAAACTAAAATGCAATACATTCAAGTTAGTACACTGTGCTGTAAAAGATAGTAGATGTGAAAATAAATGTGAGTTGAGATCTTGGCTAAGCTATAGTAAGTTACACAATTATTTGTTAAACCTGCAACATGTAAGAATGGGTCCTCTTCATCAAAATAAATGGTAACACTTCTTATCTTCCTATAAAAATGCTAGAAAGGAAATATATATTAATATCACTGTAACATTATTTGATTTGTTAACTCTTTCCAACAGATAATTTCCCACTTAGTTTTTTGCATGGAAGTAAAAGAAGAACAAATATGTGTCTGGAACAAGGCATGCATGCAACTGATGAGTCTGATTGATTAGGGCACAGATATCATTAATGCTAGTTTATATATAGAAATATATATATATATATGACCATGAACTATACTATAATAATTAGCAATCTTTCACTTGAGTGCCACAAATAAGAATGTAATCTAGAAGAAAAGTCATTGTTATATCTACAATATGTGTGTGGTATTTATAATTTATAATAATTAGACTTCATAAAGCACAAGAGGCTAATTGGTGGCAAAACAAAATTCTCCAACTTTGAAAGGCAGTCTTCACTTTTTCAAATCGTCTTTTTGTTTTGTTTTGTTTTTTTGAGACTAAGTCTTGCTATTTTGGCCCGTGGAACCGCAGGCTCTCGTTGCCCATGGTACCACAGACTCAAGCAATCCTCAGCTACCCAGGTAGCTGGGATTACAAGCGTGTGCCACCATGCCCAGCTATTTTTTTGGAACTAGGTCTCACTACGGGACCCAGGTGGGACTCGAACCATGATCCCTAGCCCCAGCCACTTCATAGGCTGAAGCTTACAGGCACGAGCCACCGTGCCTGGCCCTTCAAATAGTCTTAATGAGACAGTGGTGATTGAGCATTTGACCCTTTTACATTATTTCTTTCCAAGGCAAACTTTTACTTGCTCTCCTTCTCATTAAGTTTCTGTTTGTAATTGATTCATATTCAGAACTGAAGGTGAAGAAACCTAGGCAATCATTTAGATGATTAATTAGGAAGAAAAATTGTATTCCGTATTAAAAAACGATACACAACCCTATTAGCCACTCAACTTTGGCTGAAAATGAGATGTGATTCACAAAAGTATGATTTGTTTTTCTGGAGTGATGGAATTACCATCGGGATTAGACTTCTAGTGACTGAAATGACTTTACTGCACTGTCAAGAAATTCCAAAGGTGGTCATGACCTGCACTTACAAGTATCCCATATGTTTTAAAACACAAAATTTGAAATAACATTGGAATTGATTTAGTCACATCTTCATATTTAAATTAATACATAAAATAAACTAAGAAAAGAAACATATATATATATACATATACATATACATATATCAGACTATTGTTTAAGTTCGAATGATTTTCCTTCTTCAACCACTGTAATAGCAATAGGTAATTAAGAAATCTACCTTCCATGTCTTCATTAAACTTAGTAATCAATACTATCATCCTAATTTATGCTGCATGGTTTTCTCATGTACTGACAGGAAAAATAGGAATCAAATAGTTCATGGTAATATGGTAATATCTAGAATAGTAATTTTATTTGTGCTAAGTCCTAGATTTTATTTCAGGCTATATATATCTGAAACAATTTGGGAAGTGGGTATTTGTTATTGTTAATAAAATAATAATATAAAACTGGATCGTCAAATAAATCTTATCTAACTATAAATACTATCTGTATTATAGTATTAAGATAAGACTGGAGGAAGTTTGCCTCACATAAGCAACTGGAAACTTTAGGGCACTAATGACAAAGTAAATTTGTTAAACTTATAGTTTGAGACTATTGCAGATTGAACTAAATCAGTTTGGATTCTACATTTATCATGTTTTATTAGATATCAATAGAATCAAATAATTAGAGACAAGTGGAGAATAAAGGTCTCCTTCCTCCCAGTGTCTAAATCTGCTTCCAAGTAGAAAATATCCAGGAAAATTTGACACACACATATGTGTTGGCAAAAACTATCATATGAAACATAATTTTTTATAAAGTCCTCACTTTATCATTTTAAAAACACTGAAAAGAACCTTGAATGGAAGGTTTATTAGAGATTATTATGACAATAACCTAGTGCTTGATGTTAATTTACTTCTTAATTTTTATGGTCTTGTCCAGGATGGTACTGTGTCCCAGATCCATGGCATTATCCTGAATGGTCAGTTTCTGATTTTTAGATTTTAAAAACATTTTTCATAGAAAATAATGATGCATGCACAATATTTTCTTTTAAACCACTATACACAACTTAAATGAGAAATATATATATTTATATTTAATATGAATCATGATTATTAAGAAGTTCTATACTGTTTGCCAGATATTGTTGAAATATCTCTAACCCAAATCTTTCAATCCTTACTAAAAGTACCTATAGTATTTTCTGAGTTTGCTTCAGATAAGAATTCTTTACCTGTAGGCTGTATATTAAAGTTAATCTCTATCCATATAAAACATTAATGCAAACATTTCAAAAATAAACACACCAATATAACAACCAAACTTTTCATTATGGTTCTCTAAAAATATTAAAACTCCCCATTATATTACTATCAAATTTATAATATAATAGCATATTAAATTTTGTGACTTATTGTTTTCCTCAAAATTATCTTCTAAAGCTCATTTTCACATAACCAAAATTTAATTTACTAGTATATATATTTGTGTTTAAGTTCCTTCAGACTCAATATTTTGAAGGGGGCAGATTCATTAAGGTGTCCTCTTTATTGCTGTTTAAGTCCAAATTCTCATAATAACTGCAAATTGGAATGCCAAAATAAAATTTTGAATCATAAAACTGTTTTTCTTCTTTTCATAGATTGCACAATGTGTGCCATTAATACTTAATTTGAATTAAATGCTACATTGTATACAGTCACCCCAATATGAGTGCCTAGATATCAGCTAGTTGGTTAAATAGTAAAAATTTGTTTTCTTCTTGTGTCACTTTTTCTTTGGATAACAAAATATACCTGGGTAATTATATGGATACCCACTTAACTCCCATAAACAATTGCCAACATCAGTTAATAAGTCTTGTTTAAATTAATGGTCATTAAGGACTTGATAATACTATTCTTAAAAATCCAGTTTAATATATATTTATTTGTTTTTTTTTCTAAAATAATAATAATTTCCTCTAATTTCTAGGGCTAGTCACATAAGTGGGATGGTCTTCCTAATGAAATAAAGATGATGCTCAGTTCCTTATTAAATTTCTGCAAACATACTATCATGATTATTTACAGGATCTTTTTTCTTGTTTTTGATTTTCTGATGGGTCAGTTAGGTTGTTCTAATATTATTATTTTGCTAGTGTGGCAATTTAACATTTACCCTGGGAATGAAAATACAATTTCCATTTTTCAGTTGTTTCATGTTGTTATTTAAACTTTCTTAAACATCAAAAACAGGTCTTATTGCTACTGAAAAGTCAAATGTGAGAGAGGTGGCTTAAATTTCTTGGATTTATTTTTCCTATACTAATTTGGGGCACATCTAAATAGAAAAAATGGTCAAAATTTTCTAATATTCCTTCTCATTCATTGCCTAAATATTTTTTCCTAGGCATAGATAACAATTTTGTATCCATGTTAATGTAGTCATCTATGCCACCAAGAAGTTATTCAGTATTTCTAAGAAAATAGTTACTATTTCAGAATTTTCTTCTTACTACCTGAAACTAATTTCTTAATTTCTGTATTGTTTTATTTCACAATACAATATGTTCTGTTTGTCTCTATCCTTTTTGGTCTTTTTTTCCCTAAAGATATGTCACTTTTTTATAAAATCACTTATGTAATTTAACAAACTGGTAACCTAAACTATATATATATGTATTTTTACAAACTGATAACCTAAACTATATATATGTATATATAAATTGTTTACAATAGTGTGTGTACTGTGTTTCTCTTTTTCATTCCCCCCCTTTGCCCACAGCCCATTCTCTTCACTGTTTTGCTAAATTATTTCCTCTGTTTCATTTTGTCTTGTGGTTAGTGATAGGAAAATTTGTTTATAATGTTTCAAAGTAACAAAATAAGATAGTCCTACTTGGGGGCCTTACTTTCTCAAGTCCCATAAAGTATTTACTTGTTGCTTTCCAGGAAATTTGAAATTGCTGCCATTCCTTCAACAATGGGTATTTGCTTCACTAATGCCTTATTTATGCCCTGCAGTTCTGCTTCTGTGCCTCTGCATACACAAAAAGGTTTTGGGTTTCAATGCTGAAACACAGTTGAACATTTTAAAAGACATTTTAAATGGTAATCAAACTTGATATGTGTAATTCCAATAATGCACATGATTCAATTGAAATAATTGCAATATGAATAGTTGAGACCAAGGTCATACATGTCAGGTAATGACAGCTTTGTCATTACAAAGATTATAAAACTATAACAATTGTGACAACAATTGTCAGATGTATGTATGCCCTTATTAGAAATATGAAAATATGCCTCTTAGTATCAATGAAATAGTCACTTATATTTGATGAAATAAGTTGTTGCATATTAAGGGTAAAGGTTTATTCCAAAATACAGATAAAATTACTTCTGTTATTATGAATTTATTATTTTCTACTTAATTATGGTGATGTTTGTTACTGGGGATATAGTTACTACTATCTCTCTCTGTATATATATATATAGAGAGAGAGATATATAAATGCACACACATATATATGCTTGCAAATATGTCCCAGTAAATTTCTTGTATAACTCTTTATGTATTTCAAAATTTAAAATTTTTCTTTGAATCATAAGATAAACTAAAGGTTTTGAAATTACAGGGAAAAGAAATGTCAGCTAATTACTAAACACATAGTAGTCAAAGTTGAAAATAATAATTTACTGATAAAACATTTCAATTTGCAGTTTAATATGATAGCTATGTCTATGTAATACTCGTCTAGATTCAAGGAACTTTGATCTTATTTAATTAAAAGTCTGTAATCAATACATTTCAGCAATATTAAATTTTAATTTAAAATGTGGGCTGATTTGCTTTGTAAAAGAAACAGTGAAAGAAAACCTGTCAAATGATTATGAAATCACAAAAAGATATTTTATAGATTATAAGCCAAAATAGAAAATACAGAAAATAGTAAATTCTCACTAAGAAAAGTAAATTTATCTATATTTTGTAAATATGTCCCAATACATTCCATATATATTTATTTATGTATTTCAAAACTTAAAATTTATTAGAAGCCATTGTTACATGTCAGTTTGTAAAATAAAAAAAATATTATAGTCATTAAAATTTGTTAATATGTGTAAATATCAAATTTATAAATTCTATTTAATATCAGATTCATATCTAAAACAAAGTTTTCTGAATTGCCTTATTGTTTTATTTTTTTAACTATTTCTTATTTCAACTTATATTCCTACTTTATCTTTACACCCATTTATTTCACCCTTCACTATCTTTCTCTTTTTTGATCCTACCCCTCAATTATTCTTGTCCATTTCTCTCTTCTTTTATTGTTACATGTATTTAGAAAAATATGGTAAAGAAACAAGTATTAAGGAATTTTATAAAGACTTTATTTTATTAGAAAGAATTACATCAATCTAGTCTACTGATGTTAATTTTCCTATAGCATTAGAGCAAAATAATAAGCTATTAAGTCTGCAATAAAACCATACATTGCTAAAAATAATTATTCAAAGACAAAAAGCACATCCTGTACTTAGACTACAACAGATTTGTGTACCAAATTCATTTGATATGTTGAATTCCATTGAACTGAAATTTTATGCAATGTGGAATAATATATAGTGACATTAAAGAGATTAGTGACTTACTGAGGAAGGAAAGGTTTAAGGGAATATGGAAAACAGACAAAATGAATTAAAAGGGACAGAGGGAAACTTTTAGGGTTGATATGTGTTTCCAGAATTTTGATAAACTTACATGTAGATGTGTTAGAACATATCAAATCATGAACTTTATGCAGTTTATTTATATCAATTAATACATGTCTAAAAAAATTTAGGAAAATATCTAATTTCAATATGTGGAATATTTAGCTATATTGCATTTTCCGTCTTCACTTAAAAATGAGAACCAAAAATATGTAAATTTATTCTATCATTGTAATATGTGAATACACTAGTGATTTCTACTTAACATAGGTCACAATGTCTGACAAGTAAAATAAATAACAAAAGAGTATTTGTGTCAGATTAACATTTATGTTA
Source organism: Uropsilus gracilis (assembly GCA_004024945.1). Classification (NCBI taxonomy): domain Eukaryota; kingdom Metazoa; phylum Chordata; class Mammalia; order Eulipotyphla; family Talpidae; genus Uropsilus; species Uropsilus gracilis. Next base: position 84,861 of record PVHY01004699.1, read on the forward strand.
GCAGTTATTTGAAAGTTTAGCATGTTTGCTTAGCTTTTAATTCTTGATTCAAGCATATTTGCATAACATTTACTTAAAAACAGTCTAAATGCTTGAAATTGCTTATTAATCATTATAGTTAAGTAGTCTACCTGTATAATTTTGCTTTGGTATTCTGACACCACTGCATAAATTTGTATGACTGCATAAAATGTCAGTATTACAGTTCATACACATTTTTAATAAATTCCTATTGTGTGTATATCACTAATATACCTGTGATTTTTTTCCTTTTCTTTTTATTTTATCCAGAGATGTTGCTAAGGTCTAGGGCATTGTGTATCCTACTATGAAACATAACCTTGAAATAGTTTTATTCAAATTTCTCACTTCTATAAGATTACTCTACTTGCAATAATTATGAATTAAAGAATTTTACATGAATTCAATCTACACTTCTTTTTGCCCCCCCCCCCCCAAATAAAGTTAGTAGTTATAACAAGGTTGTTAAGAAATAATGGTACATTGTCCAATAGTAACACGTATAGAAATGAGTAGACATTCTGATAAGGAACAATACAGGGATTGATGTGAAATACTTTTCCATTTAAAAAGGTTACTAAACTTCAGAACAACATTAATCAGGTATTGGATTTGCAATTAGAGATACTATCACTTTTAAATCAATCAGACATGTGTAAGGACAGGCACAATCAATCACACACTGATTGTTTTGCAAGAAAAAAAAGGGGGGATTTCCTTTCCTACCCAACTGGGTTCCTCCACAAAAACAGTAAAGTGTGTATTTTCAATTCACAATAATATTTTTGATGTGCGCATTAATGTTATTTTTGACTTTCCAACTGTTTCAGCTATACTATTCTGTAAATCTGTTGGTGTTTATTAGGAAAAACAAATCCTGTTAATTATTGTAATTATCAACCTGATTGCATCTAATTTTCAGTTTGAGACCTAGCTCAATGAGTTAGTGTTTGTTTCCAATGAGTTTTCTATTGAAGTAAAATTGCATCGTAATAAAAGTTTCAGTTGTGTATCATAAAAAAATCAAAATCTCTATGTTCATGATTAAATTCACTCCCAAATTCTATTATTTGCTATAAAATTATCTTTCTCCTGAATTGACTCATGTTCTCCCCCCTTTTACTTTGCATTACTACTAATTAGTATCACTAATAATGAAAATTTTATTTAGTTTCATTTTTTTAGTTCATTTGTTTGTTTGTTCCTCTATAGTCTATATGTAAGTGAAATCATAGTAATTATCTTTATCTGACTATTACACCAACTACAATAACTTCTAGAGTCATCCATAATGTTGTAAAAGGCAGGTTTCCATCTTTATTGATGATCAAGTGTTCCATCATATATACACATATACATCTTTTTATTGTAACTATCTTGATGTTCATCTATCAATGAACACTAAGGCTGTTCATAGTGTTTTTGCTATTAGAAGTAATGCTTCAGTAAGCATGGAAGTGCACAATTTCCTTGAAGCCAATTTCTGTACTTTTGGGTCAGTATCTAGAAGTGGGAAACCTGGATCACTTGAAATTTATTCTTGTACTTTTTTGAGAAATCTGCATACCCTCTTATGGGGGGGGGTCGAATTACAGCAGAAGGAACCAGGAAAGGAATGAACAGTCATATATAGATATACATATATATCTTATATAACTAATATTGTTTCAAGGAAAAAGAACCATGAAATGTTATGTGAGAATTACTATTATCCAAAAATAAATAAATAAACAAGTTGTGGAGAGCATATGGACAAAAATAACCCTTGTACAGGATGATAAAGTAGCACATTAACATTTATTTATCTTACTTTATTAATATTTATATATTTATTTTATTATCAAGCACATGCTTTCTTTAGTAAGATAAAATATATTTGCTTTAATTTGCTAAATGATTTAAATATATAAAATTTTGATATTCTACTTGATTTTTACAAGTTAGAGTAAAAAGTCTGAAAACTGTCAAAATCCCATCCAAGTTACATTAAAAAAATATTTAATAATTTCAGTAGCAGCACTTTTTCAGATAATTCTAACCTTGAAAAATGGCAATTTAAGCTACTGTGTTTTCACTTTATTGTTTCTGTATATTGAACTGTTTTGGTATCTATGTTCACAAGTTTTGCTATGTATTCTGTTTGTGAAAACCTGATTATTTTCAAATAGGTGCATTTTAAAAATGGGGTAAATAAGAACTTAGATTATAGTTGTCTCAAGAAGAACATTTATCTATCCTTTTTCTATGCCATTATGTCACTGAAAGTTAAAGAAATGTACTTTTCTGGAACCATAACTATAATGGAAAATAAAACAAAAATATCATGGAGGTGACCATGAATATTTTAGGAAGAATAAATGAAATTAAGTTTATAGAGAAAATTATGAAGGTTTTGATTCATATATGCGGAGTATTATTCTGTTAGGAAAAAATTAAACCTTGTGCTAGCTCTGAATCTACAGACAAAGAGTTACGGAATGGTGTTATGAATAGGAACAGAAGTGAAATAACAATTAGAGCTGCAGAGTCAGACTTTTTCTATTCCCACTGTTCCTTCGATATCATCACAAACTTTCCACCATTTTTATGGACATCATATACATTGAAAACCAATAGCATTTGGGTCATGGAAAAACATTAATTATATAGATGTAATCATTGCTTAGGAAACACCAGTGTGAAAATATGAGGATCTAAAGGAATAGGTAGAATTAAATTTTAGGAAACTCAACCATCTCAACACAAATTGAGATGTTAAAAGGAAAAGACAAGCAATGCAACTCAATTTTACATGTGTGATAGACATAAGAGGAAATTTATTAAAGATGAGGGTGTTTTCATTTTAATCAGCAAAAATGATCGTATAATTCTATGCTTGACTGAAATGTTGAGGTGATTCTTTTCTTTTGTCCATACAGTATATTATTGATATATGACTCCTAAAGTCATATACCTGTTTACTCCTTATAGTGTTTTTTAGAGAAACATTCTCCCTCCATCCCTCTCTACTTCTTCCCCTCTCTCCATCCATACACATGCACACACACACACACACACGATTTTCACTTTTTTGGAAAATATGTCTATATGTTTACTTTAAAGTATAAATTAAAACACAACTATCCTCTGCTCAAAATTCCTCCATTATTTTCTTATCTAAGTCAAAGTAAAATTTGTAATTCTTACAATAACCATGAAGATTATACTGGCTCTTCTTCAGTACCTCTTTAGATCTGAATTTATTTCAACTACCCCATAATCACTTATTTATTTGTAAATATGCCACATATACATCCTTTTTACTTACTATTAATCTTTTATAATTCTGCATAGAAGGCTTTTCCTTTATATATATATGTATGGCTACTTCTTTTTTTAAAATCTCTTTCCTGTTTTGTTTTAATGTAATGGTTTCTTCCATTCCTATTCTATCATGCATTCCTTATCTCTGCATTTTATTTAAATCCTTTACATTACAAATGTAATGAACAAAGTTTTATTTATTGTTATAGCTATAGTACCTCCAGTTCCATTCCGTCATGCATTCCTTATATCTGCATTTTAGTTGACTACTTTGCATTATAAATTTATTGAATAAAAGGTTTTTATTTGTTGTTACATCAATAATACCAAAATTGGTACCCAAGATATTTTAATTACTTAGCAAACATTATTGGTGGTGAATAAAAAGTTGCAGCTATAACATCTTTTCAGTTTGCATAAAAATAGATTTCCCTAAATACATATTTTATTCTGATTTAATTCTCCTGCTTACTTATTTAGTGATTTAGTATTTTTAACATACTAACAGAAAATAGATGAGCCAATTCTTATGGAAGTTGGATAGAGTAGTCTCATTAAAGAATGAGACAAGTCTAACTTATTATTTGCAATCAGATATATTTCCCTAAGTTAAATGTAAAATTTGTAAAATAAAAGCACAATTAAAACTTTTTTGACATAACACTAGAGGCAAGAGCCATTTAAAAAGTAGTTGACTAAGTGGACTCTATGAACATCTAAAATTTTGCTCCGTGCTTAAAGTTAAATAATGATTATGTCAGTTATTTATCAATAAAACTGGGAAAATATGTGTAATAAAAGACAAAACCATAAAATGTATTTTTTAATTTTCCTCTGCAAAACATGCTATCAAGAAAATGGAAGACAAATCTTAGACAAGGAGAAAATTTTTTCAAAAGACATTAGATAAAATAGTTTTATCTCAAGTTCTCAAAGAACACTTAGAATTTAGCATAAAGAAAACAGTAATAACTGACAATAATAATAACAGAACATTCCATTTTAAAATGGAGAAAAAAGACCCCCAAAGGTGATCAGGCCACCATGAAGGCTCCTGAATAGATACCCTTGTCTGCCTATATGGGGTCAGAAAAAATGATGTGAACCCTGGACTATGCCTCAGGGAACTGGTATCTTCTTGCTTTCTCTGTACAAATAAACTTAAATGGGTTTTAAAAATGAAAGAAAGAAAGAAAGAAAGAAAGAAAGAAAGAAAGAAAGAAAGAAAGAAAGAAAGAAAGAAAGAAAGAAAGAAAGAAAGAAAGAAAGAAAGAAAGAAAGAAAAAGAAAGAAAGAAATGGCATGTATGCCAGGACAACTCAAGGTATACTTACTGACAATAGCACACAAAAAATGCTCAACATGTTATGTCACTAGAAAATTGCATTTTTTTTGGGTAATATTTAACAAACTCATATAATTCAGAGCAGTAAATGTCACCTTGCTATTTATCCTAGGAAGGTCCAGTCATGTTTAAATTGTCTCTTGCACATGAATACTAACAAAATGTTTTTATTTCCTAATTTGCCAAACTTGGAAACAATCATGATGCCCTTTATTAGGTACGTGGATATTGTATGAGGTGAATGGACATATAAACTATCTTAGAAGCATAAATCTGTGTTTTGTTTTAGTGTTTTTCAGGTTTGCTGTGCACTTAAAACTGTTCTAATACATAAAGTAAACTAAGAAAACATGAACAGGCTGAAAATAAAGTGTTCAAAAGTTAAGCAAAGGAGAAAATATCAAAATTTTTGAAGACTAAAAATATGAAAATAAAAATAAAGATTATTAAAAGGTTACTTTTTAATTCTCTGAAGGATTTAGGAAAAGAGGCAGTCTCAAACAATACTGGAAGATATATACATTAGAACTACTCTTTTGGAGAATATTCCAATAAAAGGCAACAATTTTTTTTGAGCATTAGTTCCTCTTTTTAAATTTTTCCCAAGGAGATGAATCAAGTATGTTATATTATAAAGATGCTTAACATAGATGTTAGTGCAAAAATCTAGAGCTGTATTTTACATCAAATAGTTAATTAAATAATTAAATATAAGATATCAAAAATATAATAGTTATTGAACTATTAATATAAGGTCAGTCATATCTACATGGAAAACTTATAGAAATATTTAATAGCTAGTATGGCATGTGAGTCAGTTATAAAAATGAACAGCAACATGACTGTGAGATGCACTTTGGTGACTTTCAAAACTGGTTTTATCTTATGCTACAAAAAGTATATCTGTGGTAGGCATATTATTAAATTAAAAGCTGACATTGAGATTCTCTGTGTCTGCACAATTATATGTATGTATATAAACACAGATACACATCTACAATACACACTGTTATGTATGCCTACATGGTGAGAGAATTGGAAATGATTCTTAAAATGTCTTAAGATTTTCAGTGTTGCATAAATGATAAAATATATTGTCTTTGTGAAAGTGAATATAGCAATTTATATATATAATATAGTTACTTATATGTTCAGTATATTTCTAAGATTGATTACTAAATAATGCAATCTTTATTTTTTCATAGTAATTTTTTAGTAGTAATATCTATTCTTGACTGGGGACAGGTTATTGTATTCTTTAGAGAAAATGGATGTCTTAGCTTCTTTCTTTTCCTTTCTCATGAACAAACATAAAAACTGTCTAATAATTCCAAAATAAGTATAATTTGCAAAA
>PVHY01004700.1:0-38284 GCA_004024945.1 Uropsilus gracilis
CCTTTTCCCTCTGCGCCGGACTTTGACCTCAGGACCCTACATTATATAACCCCAGTCTCCCTGGTTACTTTTAGAGTAACCACTTTACTCTCCAAGGGGGGAACTGGCCTCAGGCTAGTTTTAGTCTCTGTTTTTCAGATGCAGGTGTCTGCAATGCCCATATTTGGAACTGGGTTCATCTTTGGGTCCCGGCTTCACCCTTACTGGATCTGGAAAGAGGAAACCTTACTAAGATTGGGCCCCTGACATCCTGGAATGTAATTTATTACATCTCTGCCTCCATCTTGTAAGTCTCAAGCTAAGTTGGATCCAAGGGAATTCAGGAGAAAATATATCACTGGACCATTATGCGAGTCACACAGCTCTAGACACAGGAATGGAATATAAGAGGTATTATCTGAAATTAGGTGAGATCTGGACAAGACATGTAGGTGGCTTTTTTTCTCTGCTCTCTCCCACCAGTGATTAAAGATTCCCAGGACTCCCCCCTCCCACCACCACCGTTTTGGATCAACATAGTTAGGACCCTAATATAATAGAGAGTTCTCCTTCAAGAAATAATGGACTGGCAGGGCACGGTGGCGCATGCCTGTAAGTGTGAGTCTATGGAGCGCAGCTGGGACTGGAGAATCGTGGTTCGAGTCCCGCCCGGAGCAACATTGCGGAGACCTAGTTCCAAAAAAATAGCTGGTTGTGGTAACTCTTGCCTATAATCCCAGCTACCTGGGAAGCTGAGGCTGGGGATTGCTTGAATCTGTGGTACCCCGGGCAACGTGAGCCTGCGGTTCCACTGGCAAAAATAGCGAGACCTAGTCTCAAAAAAAAAAAAAAAAAGACAGAATCAAACTTTCCATTCAGAAAGGACGTTAAGTTCAGTTCCCCAATCCCTCACTGGTGTACATGAAATGTGTGGGTCTTTTTGAGTCTCCGAATGGGTTACGTTTTGGGGTTTAAGGCAAGCTGTGGGGAGCCGGTGCTGGGCACTCTCCGTTAAACAGGCTTCAAGGCAGAGGCTGCACTTACGGTCGTCACAGCCAAAGTCAGTAAACTCACTCCTCCGAGAGCGCAAAGTCGCGCGTGCGCGAAAAACCCTCCACCAGAGGTAAGAAAATAATCGGCTCCCCAGGCCCCGGCAGGACGGAGGGCGCCTGTCGAGCCTGCGCACGCGCATCCCGCAGGCGGACCCGCGTCAGTGCGCAGGCGTCCCGCCGCTCTTCTCGTTCCGTAAACAGAGGGACTTGTCGGAGACGACTTCTGCTTCCGGGTCACGCCTTGTCAGCCGCTCTCTGACCATCTCCGCCCAGCGGTTCGGTGAGTGCGGTACGTGCTGCGGTAATGCTCGCAGCCAGGTTCCCCAAGCCCCGGACGCCGCACACAGTAACGCTTCCTCCACTCCCCACTCAAGTCTGTGACCTTAGAGGCTGAGACATCCTTCCGGCCTTGGGGGCATCGGGGAGGGTGTCGGCTCTGTCCTGCGCCCCTGGCTCAGATTGCGCGACTCCGTTTCAGCTCCGGCGCGGGGAGACCTACCGGGATTGCTACGATCTTTCGGAAATCTGTACGGAAAGTGACACCACGAGTCCTAGGATTCCGTGCCGTTGCCTGCACCCCCCTAGCCTCTGCGAGTCGTAGCTGCCGAGAACCTTCCCGCAGCTGGTGTGATGGGGTAGGGGCGCCTCTTGCCGGGCAGAGGTCCTCCCCCGTTAGCACGCGAGCTGAGTGCCGCAGGGCTCCTTCACTTCTGGCCTCACAGGTGTTTTCTCTGGATTCAAAGTAAAAGATAACAGGGAAAGCTCCTGCTGAGGAATGGAGCCATTTGATGTCAAATAGTGTCCGGGCTGCAGTCTGGACATAGATCGAAATTCCCTTGACCCTTCCCAATGTGGTCAGTTTCATTCTTCACCTGGAACTGCGAGGTTGCGGCAAGGGACCTCTGGTTGTACTCAGGGTTAGAAGCCTGGAGGCCAAGAGCGCCCCAGAGGTGATCACAGGTTTAGATTTCTCAGGACCTCACATCTAGAAACGGTTAAGCCCTCCATGTTAGGCTCCACTTTCTGCCCCATTCTTGGAATTGCCAACTCTTGCACCTCTGCTTTTCTCCTTGCAGCAAAGAATAAGGAACCCTTGTGTTTGAGAAGTTTAGTGATTGTTGGCGACATGAAAACAATGCCAAGTTTAAACTAAGAAATTTCAGACGTTTTATATGTCTCCAAGGAAAGACATACAAACTATTGCCTACTCTCAATAATTAAAGGGGGAGAAGAGCCAATTTGAATCGCTGATACGTATGAATCGAATGCTTTTAAATTGCATTCTCAATTATTACTGTGTATATTTTAAACATAAAGGTGGCTACTGATTAACAAAATAGAAACTATTGGAATTATTACATAATAAAGGGATACTATCACAAAAGGTAAAAATTGCATAGTATGGAATTACCAAAATAACTTGAGGACTTTTTCCTTTACTAAGCATCATATATATAAGAAGTTTAATTACTGAAAGTTTTTAATTTACATTGGTTCAATATTTATTGAGGAACTCGTGGACCATGCACTATTGAAAATAGCACTGTATTTACCTCCGGGGTTTAATTAGGAAAAGATTCTTTTTTTTTTTTTTTTTTTTGAGACTAGGATTTGCTATTTTGCCTAGGGAACCCCAGACTCTTGTTGCCTGGGGTACCACGAATTCAAGAGATCTCCAACCTCAGCCTCCCAGGTAGCTGGGATTACAAGCACACACCACCATGCCCAGCTATTTTTTTTTCCCCAGCTCTTTTTTGAGACTAGATCTCACTATGTTGCCCTGGGCGGATCTTGAACCCCGGGGACTCCAGCAATTCCCAGTCCTATCCTCCTTTGCTAGACTGGGATTAAAGGCACACACCACTGTGTCTGGCCCTTAGGACAAGATTCCTAAACAGTTATACCTAGACAGCCATCTCTGCATACTGTATTTTCTCTTCAATTTTTGATATATACTTTTTTTCATAGAAATCTTTTACCTTGTTTGCTATAATTTTAAATGTTCCCCAACTAGTGTATGGTTTGTAATCAGTCAAAACTTTTATTGTATTTGAATTTAAGTTTTTTGTATTTTCTTCTTCCTTCCTAGAATTTTGTCATGTTGTTTTAGCATTTATTTGCCAAAATCTGTTTCTCAGTTGTCATGAACAATTATTAAAATTTTAATTCATTTTATACTCTCAAATGTATTTGCCTACAGTTGCAAGCAATGCTATTGGTGTAGACTTTAAAATTTTTTTTATGTAGATGACACTGTAATTTTATATAGATGAAGCAGTAATTATAGTTTTGCATCCCTTCCTTGTTTTAGAATATTGTCTCAATGTATTTCTCTTTTATTTTTTTCTTTGCTATAGAATTTTAAACTCTACCACACAAGCCTGGTCATTATTTACATGGATATATTTGTTCCATAGCAATCACTTCACACCCTGCAGTTAACAAAGCAGTATTTACTAAATATCTACTTTTGCCACTCTCTGTGGCTGTGAGCTCTGTTTTATGGGCAAAAAGGTAGAAGACATGGACCTTACCTTCCAACTGATTACAATTTAGAGAGTGAAGCAATAGGAACTTTATTATACATCAAGGTCAAATGTAACAAAGAGCCAAATGTAGTGATACAGGACCTCAAAATACAGGGGAGGAAAATAATTCTTTGTGGCTTCTTCAGCCTTTAAAAATCCCCTTGCTTGTCTATTCTTGTTTGAAAACTTCCCAGACCTACCTAGATTATTAGGGCCATGGAAGGAGGGGTGGAGTGGGGGGCAAAGAGTAGAACAAGGGTACTGAGACTCAAAGTACTTACACCCAGGTTTATGCAGCTTCCTAAGCAATTATTATAATTTATTTCCATATGATTACGGAAAAAAATGATATAACTCACTGATCTTTGACGTTTGCAGTTGTTATTGGAAAGGCCTCAGAACACCTAGCCCTAAAGACAGGTAAACTCAGTGATGCTGTGAATGCCTAAAACATCTTTGTTTCAGGCAGTTTGGAGCATGTGAACACACTCCGAACCTTGATGAGTTCCAGCATGTGGTATATCATGCAGAGCATTCAGAGCAAGTACTCTCTCTCAGAGCGCTTAATCCGGACAATCGCTGCCATTCGTTCCTTCCCACATGATAACGTAGAGGACCTCATAAGAGGGGTGAGTGATGTTATAAGAGTCCTTTGGGAGGTGAATGGGAAAGTTCCTGGGGAATCCAATAAGATTACAGACTTGCAGCTTTGGCTCACACAGAGTAGTCTTCCAAATGGATTCACTTTGTCATTAAAATATATTTTCTCTATGTTTTGCTTCTTTTCTCACCTCCCTTTCACTTTGTGTATCTGATCATTTTCTTCAGGAAATATGTTCTAGGTAATCCTGTTCTCATACTCTTTGTAAAAGTCTGTTTGAACTTCATGTATGTGGGATCCAGCAGGCTCCAAGTCTTCTCCCTCCATGTGTCCTAAGGGAGAGAGGCGGGCACCAGCAAAGCAGTTTTCAAATCCTTGTAGTTTATATTGGTTACATGGAGAGAGATCACTTGGCTTCTGTCTTAAAACCAGCTATCACTTTTAACTCTGTGGAGGATATCACCCCTTACAGTGCATGGTTTTTTGACAGAAAACATCTTAAGTAGCTCATAGCTAACCACTGCTGCTCAGTAATTCTATATATGACCAGCATTTTGAAGGTCTTTGATACCCTGTTAAGTATATTATTCCTTTTGAAAAGAAGTGATAGGGTAATTCTTTGAGCTCTAGAAAATGCATCCAGATATTACATCTACATATTCTTTTTTAACAACTTTAGAATCTTATTTACAGCCTGGAGCTCTGAGCTGCTTGAGGGTTATGTTATAGCCACATAAGTGTGCCAGAAGAAAATGTCATACACCCTTAACTTTTTTTAAGAGTGCTATCAGAAGACTTTATAGTGGAAACTCTGTCACGTTCTAATTTTAGCTCTTCTGCTGAGTCACTCAGTGACTTTGGTCTTGACTTTGATTTTCTCTATCAAATATGAAATAGTAGCACCAGAAGGGGTGAGGTGGCAAACAACTGTTGATACTAAGAGGCTATTTTGAAGAGGTTTGTGAACAAAAGTATAACATTTAAGATACCCTGTTTGTGACAGTCAGTTGTTGAATAACAAAAAGAGGTGGTCAACTCTCTTGGCTTCCTTCTGATAGACTTACTTCCTTGACTTAACATTTGGTGGCCTTGGAACAGGAATTATGTTCAACTTTCCTGTCTGTTGATCAAGTTCCCACTGCGCTTGCACATAAAGTTGTCTTGAGTGCTATCCAAGTAATACCTGGCAGGCTACCTTGAGAGAAACTGAATAGCTTGATCTAAGACATTGTCCCTTTCATTCATCCTCATTGTATTCTTTTGGGTTGGTTAGTAGCATGATGATATTATTTAATAGGGATAGAAACTGGCACCAGTAGGGTATTTAAGATATAGTCAGAGTTAGAACCCTCTTGCTCTCAGACACAGTTCTGAGTCTGAACCTACTCAGTGAGCCAGGGCTGAGCTTACTGATGACAGTTGCTTCTGCCCACAGGGAGCAGATGTGAACTGCACACACGGCACGCTGAAGCCCCTGCACTGCGCCTGCATGGTGTCTGATGCTGACTGTGTGGAGTTACTCCTGGAAAAAGGAGCTGAGGTAATGTTTTTAACACAATCATATTAATAATTTTTTTTAATTTTATTTTTTAATTTTGGATCTTGTACAATACATGATTGCATAGTTGTTGATCCCCATAGGATTACCCCACCCCACCACACTCCCTCTGGTCTCTTTACCACCTTTCTTTTTGTTGTTTGTTCATGTTTAGCCCTTTGTCTTTTTGTTTTTGTTTTTTTTTTTAATATCTTCATTGGCCATTCAGAGCGCCTTTGGCTTGTATCCATGTTTCTTGTTTCTTGGTGGCTGTTCTGTTGTTTGCCTCATCTTGCTGCTTCATCCCATTATGTTTCAGGTCTTTAGTTTTAGGGACCCAATTTTCAGTCTTGTGTTTTGGTAGTGCTGCTCCTTCATGGGGACAGTCTTTGACTGATGGTAGGTCTTCAAGTCTTCTTTTTATGATCTTTGCTGTTAGGCCACTGCCTTTTTTTTTTTTTAGACTAGGTATTGTGATTTTTGTCCATGGAACCCCAGGCTCACGCTGCCCGGGGTACCACGGATTCAAGTGATCCCCAACCTCAGCTTGCCAGTTAGCCAGGATTACAGGTGCGTACCACCACGCCCAGCTATATATATATATATATATATATATATATATATATAGGTTTTTTTTTTTGGAACTGGGTCTCACTACGTGCCCCAGGCGGGACTCAATCCGTGATTCCCAGCCCAGCTGCTTCATAGGCTGAAGCTTATAGGCACAAACCACTGTGCCTGGGTGCCAGTCATTCTGTAGGCATCAGTCCCTTGGCAACGGGAGTGTGCTATTCTTTGTTGACTGCATCTCTGTGCCAGGTTTATGGTGGTAGCTCCCCGGTGATTGGTATGCAAACCTATATCTCATGTTTGTTCTCACAGTTCATTGCTCTGTGAGCTTGCCTTGCTCTTTTTGAGTCCTGCTTTTGGGGCATTTGTTTGTAAAGTCTTTCTTGGTGTTCCTTGCCTCTTCTGCTTCTTTGGTTGAAGTTTTGTCTGGATGTACTTATTGCTGGTGTGGGCAGCTCGGAGTGGAGGCTAACCGAGAGGGGTCTGTGGCATTCACCCCCCAGCCTGCCTGCCCCTTCCCCTCCCCCCCACACTGCACACTCTGCTTCTCAGCAGGCCTTAGGTATGCAGTGCCCGCCCACCGGCTGCCCCAGCCATTCCTGGAAGCAGGCCCTCCCCCTCCCCCGGCCATGCCCCTTCTCCACCACACGAAGTGGGGGGAGGACCAATAGCACAGCTGGTGCAGTGGTGGCCCATGTCCGAGCCGCCAAAACTGGCCCACGCAGCCCTTGAGTGCAAGCAACTCGTCTTACCCACCCTCCAGAGGTAGACAAAGTCGGTGTGCACAAGGGTGACAGCCCCGCCTTCATGGCGGGGTTGCTGGCACAGGCTGAGCTGAGCTCTCACATTAATGATTTTTTAAACTTGAGCTTCACATTTCCAGCTTTTTCATCTTGAACAAATTATTAACCTTTTCTTTGTCTCAGTTTTCCATCTATAAAATAGAGATGATAATGTTATCTTCTCACATAGTTGTAAAGTGTTTGGAACACTGGCAGAAGAAACTAGTAATTGCTAAGGTAAGTGATTGTTAGATAAATTAGCGTTTTGCTATTTGAACAGTCTTAAAGGTGCATATACTGTGGTTCTCACTTGAGTCAGACATGCCACAAAGCTGGTACACTGACCCCAAACACTTAATCATAGGGAAAACCCCTGTTAACCTCATCTCTACACAGCGTGTTATTCTGTACTTATTACCTATTCTGTAACTTTTGTGAGGGACCCTGAATGAAAGCCAGCGATTTTGTGAGGGACCCTGCAATGAAAGCCAGCGATTGATGAGAGTGAAAATATCCTGGAATGAAAGAAAGTTTTTAGTTAAGTAAAAGATTGAACCTAGTTGAATTTTTTTAATTGCATCTTATGGGGGAAGATAATATGCTACTTATAAATTTGGGTTTTGAACTCTTTGTAGCCTTCGGATATGATAAGTAATGCGGACTCTTAACAAGACAGTTGCTTATCTAGCATTAGATGTGTGCTTTTACTTCCATGTGCTTTTATCCAAATTCTCTTGTGAACCCACAACATATTTTTGCAAGGACTTGATACAGGAAAGCAAATGATTTGAGCTTTACTGGATAAAGAATTCTGCAAAAATACATGGGCAGAACTTATTATTCTGCCCATGTATTTGGCTTATTATTTTTCATTCTAGTCACCCCTAGCCACAGTGTAGAGTTGGGATAAATACAATAATCTGAAGCCTTTATCTGTCTGGTATATTCAGACTTCTTTCCACTATCTTTCAAGTTGGTTCTAAGGACTTAAATTTCATCTTCTCTTTTTTCATCCCTTACTCTGTAGAAGAGATTCTAGTGACTAGTAAATAAGCACATAGCAGCAAAAATCTAAATAATACATGCTAGCTAGTCAATGTACATACTAGTGTTGGTTGTTTTGGGAGAGGTTTTTTTTTTTTTTGAGACTAGGTCTCACTATTTTTGCCCATGGAACCGCAGGCTCACATTGCCCGGGATACCACAGACTCAAGCAATCCCCACCCTCAGTTTCCCAGGTAGCTGGGATTACAGGTGCGCACCACCATGCCCAGCTATTTTTTTTAAAACTAGGTCTCGCTACATTGCTCTGAACGGGACTCGAACCGCTATCCCTAGTTCTGGCCACGGCTTCCTAGACTGCTGTTTACAGGCATGCGCCACCATACCCAGCCTGGGACAGTTCTTATTTGCTCCTAAATGCTTATAGCTCCAGGTTGATCACCAAGACTCCCTGAAAATTATTTGTTAGCCCTCTTATTCAGAACATACATAGCAAAGGTAGTGGAGAGACACAGGTAAGGTGCTTTGTCCATGTGTAGTTTTCTCTCAAAATTCTGTCTTGCTATAATCTAGTTCCTCTCTCTTTACAGGTGAATGCCCTGGATGGTTATAACCGAACAGCCCTCCACTACGCAGCTGAGAAAGATGAGTCTTGTGTGGAGGTCCTGTTGGAGTATGGTGCAAACCCCAATGCACTGGATGGTAACAGAGACACCCCACTTCACTGGGCAGCCTTTAAGAATAATGCTGAGTGTGTGCGGGCCCTTCTAGAGAGTGGGGCCTCTGTAAATGCCCTGGACTACAACAATGACACCCCACTCAGTTGGGCAGCCATGAAAGGCAATCTCGAGAGTGTCAGTATCCTCCTGGATTATGGTGCAGAGGTGAGAGTCATCAACTTGAAAGGCCAGACCCCCATCTCTCGTCTAGTGGCTCTGCTAGTCAGGGGACTTGGAACAGAGAAAGAGGATTCTTGTTTTGAGCTCCTCCACAGAGCAGTCGGACATTTTGAACTAAGGAAAAATGGCACCATGCCACGAGAAGTGGCCAGAGACCAGCAGCTGTGTGAAAAACTGACTGTTCTGTGCTCGGCCCCAGGGACTCTGAAAACCCTCTCTCGCTACGCTGTGCGCCGCAGCCTTGGACTACAGTACCTACCAGAGGCAGTGAAGGGCCTCCCCCTACCAGCTTCTCTGAAAGAATACTTGTTGCTTGTAGAGTAGCATAGAGAAGACAACTGCATAATCAGACAAGCAATTCTAGGTGAGGTTTCTCTCTGCAGTACTCTTTGTCTTGGAAAACAGGAAAAGCAGTTGTTCCTGTTTTGTGGCTTATGTTTGAGGCAACATGTCACAACAGTAACCTTCATGCTATCTCACCTCTTCAAAGCAGCCAAACAAAAATAATCCCTCGCTTTTTTTTCTGTGTGTTGCTTACTTGGTTTTCTGTATAGCACCCTACAAAAGAGGACGTCTCCCCCTCCCCTTTAGAGAAAAAGTTAACAGCAACTAAATTTCTCTAGGAAGATGACAGTATTTAAAGATTGTGTTTGGTTTCCCTTTGTGGACATGATTAGCATTTCAAAAGAACTCCCCTAGAAACATTTTTGATTCCTGAAGATGCTTAAAATTTTTCAGCTAACAATTAGAGCCAAAAATGAAGATATTACCACTTCAAATGGTGTGCACATTCCATGGGCTGGACGATCTCCTGAATACCCAGGGTATTCAGAAGGGACCTGTCCTCCTTTCTTCAAAGGAAACAGCAGCCAACCTCCATGGTTGTACCCAAGGGTTGCACCTTTATTTCAGAAAGAAATATGTGCTGCTTTCCACACAGAAGAGGTAGCAAGCAGTACTGAGAACTAAAAATCCTAAGAATTTTTCTTCTAAATGCAGGTCTTTCTCTTCTTGAAAGCCAGTTTACCCTAATGGGCTTAGCAGGCATTAGATGAAGGTATTTGCTGTAGTGAGGCAAGGCCTGGGTTGCCTTTGCCCATGGGTCACCCCCTATAGGAAACTATATTGTTTTCTGTTGTTTTGGAAACTGCTTTTTACTAATTTATCCAAGATATTGATGAAGGGAGGGTGAGGCTATGAATTGGAGAGGGGAGGGAACATTGTAAGAGCTGCCTTTGAGATGGCTCACCTACCCAAGAACACTGTGTTTTAGTGAATACTTTTCATGTTCCTGAATTCACTGAAGTTGTTAGTGATAGCACATGACCTCTATGCAATATGAAAAACTTTTTTTAAAAAACTATTTGGGAACTACAAATAAAAATGGACGAAATCTGCTGACATAGCTAACTGCCTTTGCCCTTTGGCTGTTGGTATTTTTTGCTCACTTAAAAAGAAATAAAATATTAAAACTTACATTTGGCACTTTCTCCTGTTTCTAGCATTTTTCCACATTATTTAATCACCCTGAACCCCAGTGTCCTCATTTCTGAAATGGGCTGTCATCTCTCCCCTCACAGGCTGGTTTGGAGATCCAGTGAAAAGTGCAGGGTATTCTTCATTTCTTTCCCCATAAAACTGCCCAAAGACCATTTATTTGGCTATTTTAATACTGGATTCAGGAACTGGGAGACAGGTCACGAAGCTGTGCTTTTGTTCCTAGAGCCTAGGAGACAGGGCCCGCATGTCAGTGCATGGTCAACAGGATGGGGTGGGACGGAGGTGGGGGGGGTCCCCCTCCAGTTAATCCCACTTCTAACAAATCAGCAGAATGAGATATCCACCTATTCTGCTGCAGTTACTGAAGAATAAAGGCCCTGCATGCATCTGACACCCGGGTGAGACCAAAAATAAAATGACTAGAACAATAAGGTCCCAAAATTCAAAACCTACTGAAATGATGACTGACCACAGAACTACACCTACAGTGACTTTGGGGCCAGAGAAGTAAACCCCTTATCCAGAATGTGTTCAACAGCAACAAAACACTCCATTTCCTGAAAAGGAGGAGGACAAAAAAAGAGAGATGGCCACAGAACAACTGCAAACAGAGGTAGAGGAGTGGAACTGGGCCTACCACCAAATGGAACTGGCCTTCATTAAAGAACCTCTCTACCACAAAGGGCTGGATGTTGGAGCCCTGGCTCAGACGCCAGAACCATAAGGACTGGAAACAGCAACATGGAACAAATGCTGGAATGGAGGAGAAAACCAACATGAATGAGGTGATGCGTGCGCATCCCCATGATCACACAGGTCTGGGGAACAGGAGAATCACCTCCATCATAGAAAGCTTTGCAACAGAGGAGCCAGGAACAAAGGACAACACGACTGACTTTCAACTGACTTGCAACTGGCCTATTTGATTAGAACAAATACTCACTGCTAAGACATCCATGGAAATCGAAGCAGCATGGGCCACGAAGTCCCAGGAGAGCAGGTCATCACCCAGGAAAAAGACATTGCACCAATAAAGAGAAAAACTCAATGGGCCAAACACCAATGACTTAAAAGGAAGGTAGGAGACATTGGAGGGAGCGTGGGAGGAAGGGGAAAACGAAGGGTCTTAACAATACATATACAAATAAATCTTTATGAAAAATAAAAAAATTAAATAAAAACAAAACTGGATTCTGACAAATCTTCTCCATCCCTATTTAGAACTGTTTCTAAGGTATAGCAGTAACACTTAAACAGCCAGCAAAAGCAATGTACTAAAGATATTCCCTTCCTCCACCCCGTGTGAAAGCTTGAAACTTTTCCTGCTTCATCAGGCAAGTGAAGAAACTGTGTGGGTGGGAGAAACACATGTGCCTGTACCAAGAGTGAGGATCTGGCATTATCCGATCTTCTTGGGGTACAGCCTGTAGTCCTAATCCCAAGGACCAATTTGGCTAATGAGAAGAGTAGCTGTCAAGAAACAAAACAAATTGAGCTAAATAAGTGGCAACTCTTCAAAGCAACATTTCTACCTACCACCAAACCAGGTCTAGGAGTTGGAGTCTATTTCCTAGGCTTTCAAATGTATAGGTCTCCCCATAATGAGAGTCTGGCTTTCATTCAGGAAGGAAGAGCCCCTGCTTATCAGAGTAGAGATTGTGGAATGACTAGGAAAAAAAGCAACTGACTAATGGACATATGATCAAGAGATAAATTACAACTTTACATTTAGGGAAACTGGTTTGGAGAAGGGACTGTGTACTATATTCTAAGATCCCATGGACAGGGCCAAGAGATGCTACAGGAAAATAATCCAAGAGGTGGAAATGAAGTATAGGGTGATGACATGGTTGCATTTTCCCAGGTGTCTATGTGGGCAGAGGTGAGGGCATTATTACATCGCACACTGAGATGATAACAGAAGAACCAGAAACCCAGTAATCAGTTGGCATTTATTAGTGTAGTTATTGTTTGCCACTGTAGTAAAAGTTGAAGGGGAATGGAGACTTGGTTATCACAAAGAAATAAATAAAGCTTACTTTTAAGAAAATTTTAACCGAGTAACTGAAATCTCACAGTAACACTAGAGCCTATGTCAGATGATGCTGAGGTAGAAGTCATCACAGACTCCACCTAAAAGGAGCTTTTCTGCCCCCTACCAGAGTTGATCATGGCTACAGTTACAGAATAAAAGGAAACCAAAAAAAAAAAAAAAAGCTAAAACACTTGAGAACTCATGGACTTAAATCTGTCAGCAGGTAAGTTGACTGTAATCAGACCATTCCCCAGGCTCCAAAGAAGTTTAGACAGGAGCTTCTCCTGACCGCTTCCGACTGATGTGCTCCAGGTGGGCATGCTCTGAGGTGTCCAAGTCAATCTCATACTTGGCTAGAATTTTGAGGATAGGCCTCAGTTTCAGCCACCACTGTTCCTTGGGGATGCGATGCCTACAAAGGAATGAGGTAATGATTTAATCTTTTAACCCCTTTCTCCCCCATCAACTACCAAAGGCTAATTAATGAAAAGAAACTGAGCCAAGGAGGCTGGATTTAGGGCATGCACGAAATAACTAGGATGTGTTACTCCTAAGCCAAAAGGATTGAAGACAACAGGCTGAGAAGAGTAGACCTTAAAATTAACAGGGAAGGGACTATTCTTGGAAGATATACTCACTCAAAATCTGTCTGGTCCTTCAATTCAGTCACAGGCTGAAAGACCAAGGCCCTCTTACGCATCCCCAGGACACAGCCAGAGTCTGGGGTATTAGCAAAGATTCGTCCTGCAACAAGGCAGTCAGTCAGATTCTGTACTGGGGAACAGCTCCTATGGAGCTCACCATCTTATCCCACTTACCATTACGGTAACTCTCTTTGATTTTCCCAGACATCCAGTTCATAGCTTTGGCACCCATCTTTGTGGCAAAATTTCTGTCAAATGGGGTTGGGCTCCCACCCTGGAAAAAGAATCACAAAAATTACAGAGGTGACGACTTTAAGAAAGTGACAGCAACTTCTGAATACACAGAGGAAAAGAAAAGACTGGGTCCAAGGTTTATAACTATAAAAGAAAATCCTGAAACATGCTGGGAAGCAGGGTGAGCCCACTCAGCACCCAACTGGTCATCAGGTGCAAGAACACTTGATTAGGTAAAGGAGTGACTGATCTCATGACTGATTCTCTCAGCTCTGTAGCGGCCAGAGCCTGTTCAGAGTAGTCACTCAGACAATTTCCTGCTCCTCTTAAAACTATTCAGTTTTTGTCAGTCACCAATTGATGACACAAAAGTATTCTTGCAACCTAATGTATTCCAGGTGGCTTTTTAGCACCTCTGAATAATAAAAACCATTATGTAGATATCTCTGACCTAAGAGAAGGTAGATGGGGAAGTGATAAAGAAGAAAAAACAGAAAAAAGGTCTTTACACTTTATTCAAATAGTAGCCCCTTCTTTCTTTCCTTTTTTTTTTCTTTTTGAGACTAGGTCTCTCTATGTTTGTTTGGTTTTTTTTGTTGTTTGTTTTTGTTTTATTTTTTTGAGACTAGGTCTTGCTATTTTTGCCTGTGGAACCGCAGGCTCTCATTACCCGGGGTACCACAGACTCAAGCAATCCCCAGCCTCAGCTTCCCAGGTAGCTGGGATGACAGGCGCGCACCACCATGCCCAGCTATTTTTTTGGAATTAGGTCTCGCTACGGGTCCCGGGCTGGACTCGAACCGTGATCCCTAGCCCCGGCCACTTCATAGGCTGAAGCTTACAAGCACAAGCCACCGTGCCTGGCCTAGGTCTCTCTATGTTACCTGGAGTAGGCCTGATCCCATGGACTCAAGGGATTCCCTAGCCTCAGCCTCCCAGGTAGCTGGGAGGCGTGCGCCACCACACCCAGCTATTTTTTGATATTAGGTCTCACTACATTGCCTGGGATAGTCTCAAACACACGGACTCAAGTGATTCCTAGCCTCGACCTCCCTCCCTCCCTAGGCTGGGATTCAAGGTGTGCACCACTGTGCCCAGCCAGTAGCCCATTTTGCAGGGGTGAATAAGCTCATCAGACTGAGGTACTGGGAACTCATTTATGAGGAGTAAAAGGTCAAGGGTTAGTGCTTAAGAGGGATCAGCTCGGGATGTTTGGAGTAGGAAAGGCCACAGACCATTGGCACCATCAGTGAAAGGCACCTACCATGAGTAGGGATAGAATTTAGGTGGCAGAAATATTGAACAAGGATTTCCTCCTGAAACCTGTTAGTGGAGATGGAGCCCAATGCCAGCAAAGTGCCCACACTCATTCAGCATGTTCCCTGTAGAAGGCAGCATGGTATGATGGGAAGGCACATGCTGGGGTAGGTGCCCTCTGGCTCACATCCAAGCTTAGTAAGCAGAATGGAGAAAATTACTTCTCCTCCCTGGCCTCATCTTCTTTGTCTGAATCAGTAGTTCTCAAGTTGAAGACAATTCTCAAATTGAAGATAATTTTGACCCCAAATGAACATTTTGCAGTGTCTGCAGACCTTCCCCCCCCCCCCCGCCTTTGGTTTTAATTCAGTAGCATGCCTGCTATTGACATGTGATGGCAGAGACCAAAAAGGTTGCTAAATCAGAAGCAGGGAACAGTCACCCACAGCGAAAACTATCCAAACCACAAAGAAACAGTACCAATACCAAAAAAACTTACTCTAAATAAAGTCTCTAGTGTCACATAGTCTCTAAGGCCATCCAGGATAAAGACACTTTGATTCTCTGTAAAGGACTATAGAACCAGTCCCAAGCCCTATGTTGGCACTGACGGGCTCCAACAACCTGGGGCCCTCCAGGTGGCTCTGGGGGTATGGGAATTGGATGAGGGCATGATTGGAGTATCTTTCCTACCTGCTGCATGTGGCCCAGCACATTCTTCCTGCTGTCAAAGATGCCCTTTCCCTCCTCAGAGTACAGGTTGAAAATGAAGTCAGTGGTATAGTTCTCATTGCACTTCTCATTCCTGCAAGGTAGAGATGAAAAGTCTGTGCCTTTGGTTGTCACCCCACCCCTCCACCCTTTCTGCCTTCATAGAACCTGTTCTTCCCTTTCCTATTTCCTCCCACAGTTTATGTTCCCTCCTTCTGTATGGATAGATTCCCCAGGGTGTCCCATGGACAATCTGCGGCCTCAGGCTCACTGTGATTTTCCTTCATTTAGGAAGAAACCACGGAGGAATTACCTTAATACCAAGCCCCTTTTCACAGTTGTTTTCATCTTTTGCACCAGATGTTCAACATTTGCCTGAAAATGAAACAGTAAATCCTAAGCCTACCTGGGCAGAGATAAAGTTGGGCAAGGCAGAGATCTTTTCTTTCCCACCAGACTCCCCCAGAAGGGAGAGGGACATGGAAGAACTGTTTACAGTCCAGGCCTGAACTGTGCATAATGCTGTTAAGAAGTTCAGAAGTTCTGTCTCACTCTGAGTAAGACAAACAGAACTGGTAGAAAGTCAGAGACTGTTTTGGTAAATCAGTTATTAGCCCTTTCTACCCTCTCCCATTTTCCCTTTCCAGAGGTTTCTGGGTCCCCTTCCCTCAAAGGATTGACTCTGCTTTCAGTTTCACCTAAACAGGAAGCATGGTAAAGCAATATTTTACCTGGGAGGAACCAGTTTTTTCATTTGGGCTTTGAGTTGGAGGTAAACGAAAAGACTCCCACTCCACTACTGGCAGAATTTGGCCAGGTTCTTATGTTAGAGTTCCCTCAGCCTGCTGCACTATACTTTGTGGCCCTTTCTTCTTCCAGAAAATGGGGATCTTGGAAAATTGGAATCACATACTCCATCTGTGAAACAGGAGTTAATGTCCTACCCCAAAGGTGAAAAGCTGACCCTGTCAAAAATGAAAGAATATGCTCTGGTAACAAGGGAAATCTGCAGGGTTGGTGTGATGTAGGAGAAAGGTCATCAACTTTTTCAATCAGTTAAACCACCTACTTATTTTTGAGTCTAGGAAGGCTTACCCTTTCTCACCCTTTCTCATGTGTAGTAATGGAGATAATATCTCCCTGCCATGTCGTGTGAAGATAAGTTGCAAAACATATAGGTAAAGCGCTCAATGAGAGCACAGGCCTGAAAGGTCATGCTGGCACTCACTAGGGCTCACACACCACCTGGTTCTGCCTGCTTTGAGCTCGACAGCTCAGTGCAATCTAGAAATACCTTTCTAGATTGTGACACTGGGGACAGTGAGAGAGTCCCCAGCAGGCTCCAGGCAGTCATTTACCTGCAGGTCTCGAATAGTGAAGGGCTCCTCAAAAATATAGGCAGCATCAGCCCCCGCTGCCAGCCCCGCCATGGTGGCCAGGTAGCCGCAGTAGCCGCCCATTGTCTCGATGATGAACACCCGCCGTTTGGTACCTGCTGCTGACTGCTTGATGCGGTCACAGGTCTGCAAAAGAGCAGGCTGTCCTTGGAAAACGCTCAGAGGTCTGGTTCCTGTCCCTACTCTGGCCTCTGCACAAGCCAGCTCTGGAATAGTCTCCTCCTCAAGCCAGCAGGGTCTTGCCTTCAGAGACAGCAGGCACATTTTCCAACCACACAGTTGTCTTTCCTCTATTGCTCAAAAGTAGGGAAATTGGGTTGCATGACTTTATTTTATTTCTTTTCACTCTTTATATTTTTTAGAGACTAGTTCTTACTATGCATATTGCCTGGTGTAGTCCTGAACCTGCGGACTCAAGTGATCCCTAGCCTCAGCCTCCCAGGTAGCTGAGATTACAGGTGCGCAATACCATGCCTGGTTATTTTTTTGAGACTAGGTCTTGCTATGTTGTCCAGGGTAGTTTTGAACCTGCAGACTCAAGTGATTCCTAGCCTCTGCCTCCCAAGTAGCTGGGATTACAGGCACATGTCACCGTACCCGGCCCTGCATGACTTTATTTTTTTATTTTTTTGAGACTAGGTCTTGCTATTTTTGCCTGTGGAACTGCAGTCTTACATTGCCTGGGGTACCACAGGCTCAAGCAATCCCCAGTCTCATCTTCCCAGGTAGCTGGGATTACAGGCGCATGCCACCATGCCCAGCTATATTTTTTGGGAACTAGCTCTCGCTATGTGTCCCCAGCGGGACTCAAACCGTGATTCCTGGCCCCGGCCACGGCTTCCTAGGCTGCCGCTTATAGGCAGGCGCCACCATGCCTGGCCTCCTGCATGACTTTAGAGTGGAAGAAATACTTGGTATACAAAGCACTGATACTCTTCTAGATTAGAGGACGTGCGTGGTGAGAAGGAACGTTATCTGAGTGGCTCAGTAAAGTCTGTGTAAATGCCTAGGTGTGGTCACTTGGTGGATACCAAAAAAACAGCACCCTTCCTAGCCAAACTTGGCCCAGGCCTGAAGGCAGGGCAGTGGTACAGGCCCTCACCGTGCAGATGGTGTTGAGTGCCGTGTCGGCTCCGATGCTGAAGTCTGAACCAGGGACGTTGTTGGAGACAGTAGCGGGAATAACCACAAAAGGAATGCAGAGCTCATCGAACTGCTTCCTGCCTTCCATCAGCTCCAGCCCCCCTGTGTAAGCCTGTGAAGAGAAGGGCAGGAGCAGGAATGAGGGCAGAAAGGTAGGAGGAAGAGAGGAAAAAAGAGTAGGGGTACTCACCTCAAAGCCTCCAATGATGATAAGGCCTTGAATATTAAACTTGGTGATGTTAGTACTGATCTGTTCAAAGCTCTTCTTGGGCAGTGTCCTAGTCAATAGGGATGGAGCAAATGTGGGAGGCAAGGCAGCATTAGGGGCAGAGACATTTGACATTACACATTAGAAATATTGGACAAATATCCAGTTAAAATTAAGGGAGAGAAAAGTTAGAACCAGGAGGCACCTGATCCTTTCTGGACATCTGCCCCTGCCTTTTTCTGTTCTCACCCTGGCCAAGGATGCATGTGGGACCCTCAATTCCAGAGTTGCTAGAAGATGTTTGAGTGAGCACTTCTCCCTCACAGAAGTGACTAGGAGCTTGGGGTAGGGAGCCCACACAACACTTGCCCTGACCTAATGAACTGATGCTAACAGTCCAAGGGGTACACTGAAGTGGAGGGAGGGGGAGGTGAGGGGAAGCGACTCCTAAAATGTCACTTACCTTTTAGTCCCAAGTTTAGAACCACCTTGGCCAGTCCAGCCCCCAACATAGCTCCAGCCAGCTTCCTCAATCTGAAGGGAAAAGTCACATAGGTCAGCATGGGGCCCACACACCAGCAGACCAATGCATGACTGTCCCGACAGCTCAAGTTCTACCCCACTAGAAATCCCTTATTGGAAGAAGAAAATGAGGCACCAGCTTTTCCCCACCTCACAGAACTTCTTCCACTTGCATTACTCTCACTCACAAGCATTAATCACCTTCTTAAGCTGGTGCCAGTCATTGTACGGAGCTTTGGGATAGGGAATTAAATAGGACTTGTGAAGGGATAATTTCAGTGCCTCTTATCTATTGCTACTGCCCTAAAATCAAGTATCTACTTCTACACAAACCCTAAGAGAGGAGACAAAAAGCAGTGAGGAACAAGGGAAAGGAAAAAGAATGGAAAAGTCACCCTTGCTGCACATATCTTCCCATGACTGCTCTCTGGCCCCCAGAGCACAGCCTCCCGCCTTCTGCCCAACATACCTGCCCCTTGGCCAGGCCCTCAAAGCCATCGTGCACAACCAGCACTCTGTTGCCCTGAATGAGGCCGATTCTCACAGTGGAGCGAACAGCAGCATTCATCCCTGCAGCAGGGGCCCCAACATTCATCACGGCCACTGTGTGCAAAGCACTCTATAAAGGAGACAGAGAGGAAGAAGGGGAAAGACAGTGGTAGGGACCCCAGCATGGAAAGGAAGACAGGCCAGGAGAAGCTGAGTTCCTTATGGACATCCGCCTCTGACAATAGGCCCCTCTCTGAGGGAATACAGAGCCAATGGGTACCCTCACACTATGGAAGCAAAATTGCCTATCACAAATCTTTAAGTCAAGCTGCTGTCCCAGATATCACTACATCATGCATAAGAAAACTTACCCAAAGCCATCCTTCCCTTGGAAGGGCATGTGACCCTTGGACCATGCACATCGCACCCACCTAAGGAGCCCCTATTTCAGATCTGAATCCTTAGAAGGAGGAACCCAGAAATCTGCATGGTTAGTAAACCCAACTGATTTTGAGATATACTAGATACTGTAAAGCACTATTCTGATGGATGAGGTGACCTAAATATATTTAGATGAGGTTATTCCCATGAAACACAAACGGAAAAAAACATGCAAGTCTTCTTTCCCATTCTTTGCATGCCATCTTGTAACCCTGAGTTAGATGTGGGTCTTAGGTTAGAGATCTAAGAGTCTGGAGGCCTTCAGGAAACACTACAAGATAAATATCTTAAGGGTCAGAGACTCAGCACTGAATATCTTACCAGAGGAAAGGAGTTAGCAAAGCAAGTAGGTCACAGGGATTGGGAGAAGCACTTCATAAGGGGAGACTAAGGGAAGGAAAGGGCTGGGGGGCAAATTGCCATTACCTTAGATACTGGGGGTCTAACATGAGCCAGGAGTTTGTAAACCTCCCAGTTGTTCATGAAACTCCTATAGAAATCACAGAGAGAAAAGAGTCTTTCAGTCATCCCACATGGCCAGAAACCAGGGGGGGCCGTTCTGAGCCCTGTTCCCAGAGTGATGTTCCACAGGGCAAACTTCCAAGGACAAAACTAGGGCACAGCAAGAACAGGGCAGGGGCTACAAAAGGGATCACTATTCACCAAAGCTTGCCTACACTCACTTTTCCCTGGCATGGTACTCAACACAAAAAGAGTGCCCCTTCCCTAGAGAAACAAAACTAGCTATCACAGACAGCAAAAAAAAAAAAAAAAAAAAAAAACCAGATTGTAAAGGGCAGGTGCCAGGGAGGGCACTGTGGGAAGGAGGACATCTCCTGGTCTCTCTATAGCTAATTCTCTGGAGAAGAAACTGTTGCAAAGATAAATCAAGAGTCAAAAGCTCAAATTTTGGATCTGGAGCTATGAAGACTTTTCATGTAATTTCAATGTCTAAGTAGCTAAAAGGTTCTGGTCATTTCCTCACCGGCCTCTCAACTTCATGGCTTCATCAAATTTCTTCTCATCCATGGCCTTGGTCACATCTTTGGTCTGAAAGAGGGCAGAGCAGTGGTCACAACTCCAGGGCAGGGTGTTTACAGTTGAATGTTCATTCCATGACAAAACTGCCATCACTAGGCTCCTGACCAGGATGCTGCACCCCATTTTTCCTATCCCCTCCAAAGTTTCACAGAATTAACTTTTTAAAAAAATTTTCTAAGTAATGTGTAGCTAAAGAAAAGAGCTATTTAATGCTCCCTTTATTAATATGTATAATATGGGCACACCCGAAGGATGTTCACAGATCAAACAGTATCTTTCCATTGCACACACAGATTCCTGGCCTCAAAGTAGTCTCCAAAGAACACGTAAATGAAGCAGATCCTTCAGATAACCAGGTAGGAAAAGGAGCTGATCTCTGACATGCACTTTCCAACCTCTGCTTTCTGCTCCATGAGTCAATGCTTTAGCTTTCGGACATTCAGAGCTCCAAGATAAACTTCCCAGGCTAGCACTTGTTGGGGTTGTATGTAGGTCACATACTCCCAAGAAGCAAAGGGTTGGGGAGCCAGCCCTGAGCATTCAGACCAGCCCTGAGAACAAGGCCAGATTCCTTAGCTCCCAGTTACAGCTTCATTCTATGACTGTCTAGAAGAGCAACTCCTCTAGGTTAAAAGTCACAGTTGTCTGAGCATTGAACATTTTCCAAACTGCATCAGAACCTTTACCTCTTCTTCTTCTAGCCTTTATAATAATCCCCATGGTGGGTATTAGTTACCTCATGTTGGTTCTATCAGGTTCAAGGTAGACTTCAAAGAAATACAAACTTCTCAGTTAAACCTTAATCATGTTCCCTGGCTTTTAATACTGTTTGGGGAGATATTGCATTTCTCTTCCAATAAAGACATGAGAAATGGTTTTGAGATCAGAGGTCATGAGAAACTGGTTCTCAATACCAGTGGGGCATAGTTTCTCACGTGACAGGTAAGGAAAATGAGGCACAGTGAGAGAGGGTACAGCTCCCATACAAAGCCTTTGGTGTTCTTTCCCCATATGTTTCTTACTATACTGTGCCACCTTTCCAACAGCTCCTGACCCAGTGACCTTTAAACTCCAGCTCAACAGGTACCTGGGGCTGTTGGGGGGGAGCAGTACTCACCACCTGGACACATTCCATGAGGGGCAGGCGCACAGCCTGGTTACCGGAGAGGCTCACCACACAGGCTGGGGTGTCTGGGGTCCCCTCCAAAAGTGCCATCACTGCTTCCACACCCATCCTGCTGCCCTTCAGGGACCGAGGGGAGAAAGACAGTCTGGCTAAGCTCTCCCTATCTTGGTCTGGTCTGAAGATCCAGAGTGCTCAAGTCCTCCCACATCACAGGGCTGAGTTCCTTATTGAAGGACTACAACCGAGGCCTGACTGGGTTTTGCACACATCCCCAGCCCCGCCCACCCAGACTTCATGGGAAGCTAGGTAACTTTTGTTCTTCTTGCCATAAGAACCACAAAGATTCCAACCAGTTCCAGAGAAACGGGCACTATAGTAAACAAGGGTTACTCTGGCTTAATAAATGGGCTTCTTACTAACAAAACAAAGAAGGAAGGATTCAAATTCCAATGGAAGTTGAATAAGAGGATTCAAATTGAAGTTAGAGCTTCATAATTTCATAATTTTAATGCTCAAGGCTCTATAATATCAGGTCTCATCATCAGGAGGTAAATAGTTTCCTATTATTTTTTGCAAAAGGAGAGAACTCTCACATGTATGGAATAGGGTCAAGGGTCATTGTATGCAGAGACTAATGGCAGAACGCATGGCCAAGAGGCAATAAGGCCCTGTTCTGGTGAAATGCAGTCCTGCCAGAGGATACCATCTTGAGGGCTCCAAGGTATGAGGGCCACAGAGTCCCCTGACTTACCAGGATTCGGTCAAAGGCTGATGGTGTTCCACCCCGTTGTACATGCCCCAAGACAGTGACCCTGGTGTCATACCCCAGACGCTTTACCACCAGCTGAAGGGACCAAGAGAGGGACAGAGAGAGAGAGACAGTCAAGAAGAGACTTAAAAACCATGTATGACTTAACCACCTATCTTGTAATGACTCCGGGGTAGAAGAAAATCAGGGGACAGGAAGCCTAGGGAGAGATGTGCAGAAGGACCAAAAGGAGACTCAGGAATCACTATGGATGGGGCCAAGGCTGGATATTGAATTGAAGGCCCCTCTGGCTTCACTCATACTAACATTCTTGATGTCTTCTGAGGTGATTGGTTTCCCATTCTTGTCAATGGCACCCTCAGCCACAATGATGATGTTGAGGCGAGAGCCACGGGTCCTTGTCTGATAAAGAACAAAAGGAAAAATGATCGGTGGAAAAAACTGATGGATGGATGAGAAATGGATCATCAGGAGAAATAGGGTGAGGATTTATATATATATATGTGTATGTGCGTGTGTGTGTGTGTTATATAATACTTTTTAAATTTTGATTTTATAATTTTCATACTATATTGGTCATTGTATGATAGGCCACCATACTTTTCCTTCCCCCTTTTTCCCCTCTGGTCACTCCAACTCCAGGGTGAGGATTTTTGAAGGTAAAATAAATTGCTAATACCTCACTGAGCCGGCGACAAAGATGTTCCTCCCAGTCATCATCTGGTGGACATTCAGGAATAAAAACCCAGTCGGCCCCACAGGAGAGAGAGGTGACCAGGGCCAGGTAGCTGAAATGAGACCCAGAAGTATCACAACACACATATCCTTGCTTGCACCCAACAAGCCTGCCTCATCCCCAGAGCTGGTGAGAGAGCTGCAAATCCACTCTTCTGGGTGTTACCCACACTGAGAATTCACGGAAGGTAAGATTCTCATGGAGACAGCTTCTCAGTAGCGTTTCTCCAACAGAAGCACCCTCTGTTTATGCTCACCAGTCACACTGGGTTCTTGTGCTTTCACATGGCGTATCACCTATGCATGTACACACATGTTCACACAAGCACACAGGTGCACAGGGTGGTGGGTGGAGACTGGGAAAGAGAGCTACACCAAGAAGAGACAAATACACCCCCAGATCTGCTACCAGAGCTGCGATACCTCTCTGGAGAGGGGGAAGAGACCATTGAGGATTCAGAGCTTAAATGAGTTGAGAAGGGAATCTTTCTTACCCACAGTGCCGGCCCATCACTTCTAACACAAATGTCCTCTGGTGGCTGCAAGAAACAGACATAGGATTACACTATGTCAAGTGTCCCCAGGGCCAGGATGGATCGGCACCTGCACTAAGCCATGGAATCTCTCAATTATGCTGCAAGACCTTCTCATGGGGTTCCTGAAAGACTAGGATGAACCAGGGGGCACTTTTAAGTCTTAGGGAGCTTTTCCTAAGTTTGAGAACACACAGCATAGATGGGCAAAGAAGTGAAGAGGGAACAAGATTAATCCAAAACCCTGGAGGGCAGTTTTGAGGTGAACTGTCACCCTCCCACACACCATTCTCCACAACACCTTCCCCAAGTGTCCTCAACTCTGAGAGGGCAGGGGAACAGCCTCCCTAATCTCTGCAGTTAGGTTGAGAAGGGCAGCCCAGGTTTGGGACTCCTTGGATTTATTTCAGTCTATAGACTAATGGGTTAGGAGACCCCAAGGTATTAAAGACCAACAGCTACAAGTCTGGACAGTGGGTCAGACAGAAGCAAGAGGCAAACCTTACAGCTCTCAGAAAGTTACTTTCAGTGTTTTAAGGATAATTCTTAGCTAAAAATGGTATTCTAGCACAAAAACTGAGCTCTAATAGTTTAATCTTTTCTAGTCCCCAGCCCTTTAGCCTGTCCCAACTGCCTCTTCCTGTGTCCCCCGAGTACCTCACCTCTGAGCAGTGGTGGTGATGGCATCAACAATCTCTATGATCCGGTGCAGGGCAGAGTCAGTGCCAATGGTCATATCAGTGCCACAAAAGTCATTGTCGATGGAGCCCACCAGGCCCACAATGTTTAGGAAACTGGACTTGGTGGCCTCCTCAGCTGTGATCTTACCTGACAACAAGGAGCAAAGTAGAAGGAGCTACAGCCAGTGGGGAGTGTGGCTCATGGCAAAAGTGGGAGGACAAGGCTGTCTGTTTGTGTCTGAATAACAATTTTCTCTCATGGGAGGTAAGGGGCATGTGTGCAAATGCACAAACACTGCTGAGAATGGTGTCTTACCAGACTTTTGGAGGTCACTCAACAAACCACTCCACTCAGAGCGGAAGGTGTCAGCCCCAGTGAGGCTGCCATCACCCCCGATGACACACAGATTAGTAATCCCACGCTTCACCAGGTTTTGGGCGGCACGAAGTCTTCCCTCTCGCTCCCGAAAGTCCTTGCACCGGGCACTTCCAATCACAGTGCCTCCCTTTTGGGGAGAGGTAGAAGTCAGCTCCTCACATGACACAGTCAAAACTTAAGCTCAACAGCTAAGATTTTCCTAGTTTCAACATTGGGGCTCGCTGACATAGTGGAACTCTAGGAAGCTTCCCAGCATCCTGAGGCCAACTGCTATGATATTGACTGAGGTACCAGGGTCATTCCCTATTTTGCTAAAATTAATTTATTTTATTGAAGACTTTGTCGTCAAAGTGATTATCCTCAAAAAGGCATAAATGTCTATTGGTTTTTGAAATAATCTCACATCTTAGAAGTAAGAAGAAAAGTGATTTCACTCTTTGGAAATTCTCTCCAGTGTACTAACATTATTGGATTATGTCCAAACTACTCCTAGGAGTTCATTCTGAAGTGCTTGGCATTATTTTTCCCTTTCTAGCACAAGGAGATTTCTAACTGTAACCTGCACTGCCAGGTCTCCCTCCTGTGCTCCTTGGGCTCTGTGGTGGAGTGGAAGGAGTCACACAGCTGGTATTCATAAGTACAATGGCTCTGCACACAGAAAGGCTTAAATTCCCAGGGGCCTATAGGTAGCCCACATGCAGTAAGTTTACTTAGGGTTTTGAGAAATCATATGAACTCTTGGTATTCATGATTTTGATAGAAAATTTTGATTCTGACTCAATCTCAGACCACTATTTCAAGCACCATGCCTGAAGAGAATGCCTACCAAGCACTGTATATTTCTTTCAATGAACTTTTAGGGATGACAAAGAATAGGGATACAAATGTCATTTGTAGACATTTAAATAAGTCAGTAAAGTAGCAAAAGGGATATATTTGAGGAAATATTTATTTTAAACTTTGAAAGATGCTCTTGGTCCTTTTCTCCCTTAAATGGTCGATTTCAGTTTGCCTCATCATTGTCACATGAGGCTGGCAGATTTCAGCTCCAGTCTTGGCTCTGGCTCAGTTCTCCAGTAAGGTTATTTTCAGGGCAGACCTTCCCTGTGAACCAGCGCAGATCCTGTTGACATGCGAGTTCCCCCATGTCTTGCCTGTGACCTTTCTATAAAGAGCAGACTGTCCTGTGACCACACCTCCAACCTAAGCTGCCCCAGGAAATTAGAAGGATGTCTGCAAATGCAAAAAGTAAAAGGTAAACAAAGCCCCTCACTTGTCATTGAATCCCTTTCCATTAAACCACATGACAAGAAATTTGGGAAACCCTGAACTCAGAGTGATATGAGACAAGAATAAGACAAACACTGAACAAGAGTTCTCAAACACATACCAGCTGAAGCATCATCGAAACACTCTCCCAGGTGGCTTCCCTGATGTGATCACCACCATCCACCAGGCCTTGATAACCCTGTGGGGCATATTATTGCCAGTCAAACTCTGATAGGCTTCCCCCCAAACTCCTGGGATTAACACAGGATCCCTGGGAAGAGGTACTGTGAGAATTAAGTCACCTCCCACACAGACTATCATAGTCAACACAATCTAAGTAGATGTCAAAACTCTCTTCTAGATTATCCCATTCTTGAAACATGAGGATGCTCAAATTCCTACATTTAACCTTAATTCCTTCCGGGCATGGTGACTCGTGCCTGTAAGCTTCAGCCTCTGAAGCGGCAGGGGCTAGGGATCGTGGTTCGAGTCCCACCTGGGGCCCGTAGTGAGACCTAGTTCCAAAAAATAGCTGGGTGTGGTGGCGCATGCCTGTAATACCAGCTACCTGGGAAGCTGAGGCTGGGGATTGCTTGAGTCTGTGGTACCCCGGGCAACGAGAGCCTGCAGTTCCATGGGCAAAAATAGCGAGACCCAGCTTCAAAATGAATGAATGAATGAATGAATGAATGAATGAATGAATGAATGAATGAATGAATGAATGAATATATAAATTTTCTGTGAAATACTCATTTCAGTTTTTCTCTGTGCATTGCCTGGGACATATGCTGACATCACAGGAGTAGGCAGGCATGACTCATGAAGACAGGAATTGGCCAAATCAGACAGCTTTGCAAATGGAAAGGGTGAGGCAGGTGATGCAGAAAACAGAAAGAATGAAGGAGAACAAATCAAAGAACCAACCTCATGGACAAAGAAGACACGGGCTCCAGTAAAGATTCCAACTCGAACCACAGCCCTAACAGCAGCATTCATACCTACAAAAAAGGAAGAAATAAGTCTGGGAGAGATTCCCTCCTCAGAAGAGCCCTGGACTCCAACAGGAAACAGCTCTCTTCTTGGGCTTTTCTCTGAGTCTAGGTTATTCCTTTCATCCAAGTCTTCTGGTCTCCCCACTAACAATCATTATATGTTCAGTGTGAACACAGCTCCAGACACCCCCATTCATCTTCCCTGCCCCACTAAAGCCTGTCTTTCCTAAGATCTTTCTTAAAAGCAATTTCTTGGGGAATCTCTACCATGAATACTGACTGTAGGATTAGACATGACAAAATGCTTATAAAACATCACCTCATTTAATCCTATCCACCACCTAGGAGTTGACTCCATTTTCTAGATTTAGAAACTGAAGCTTAAAGAGGTCAATGTCACAGAGTTAGAGCTCTTAGAAAAACTCAAATTTGAATCCAAGTCCTAGAGTGTCTAGGCCAACACTGCTGGCCTCCCTGCTGTGTGCACCCACCCTGTCACAGAGGCTGTGCTAAGCCTGCATGCCTTCTACACTGAGTCTAGATATTTCACTTGACAGACTTCTAGGAACACAGACATGACTCTCTGAGGCTCAGCATCCTGACCAGTCACAAGTTGTTACTGATTATGTCCATTACTGGGCTATTTCTTTTAAATCTAAAAAATCTATTCACATGGCCTTTCACCATACTTGGAGAAAATCATATGCCAGTAAGCACTAGAGATGACAGTAAATGGAAAATTCTATAGGACCAGAGTGAAGTCCATCACAAGCTACTGCATAATTTGAAGCTATTGAAAGGTAATAGACTCGAAATGCTCAGAAAGTCTGATTATTTTATTTGGGTTTTTTTGCAGGCTGAAAAAGGTTGGTATTACATGGCTATCAGCTCCAGTTCCATTCACTCCCTACACAAATGTTTGCTCGACATCTGTCATGTTCCTGGCACCATGCGAGGCACTGGGGACACAGTAATGAATAAGAGAGTCTGGGCATACAAAGATAAAGGACCTGGTAATGATTCTCAAGACTTGTAAAGAATTATAATATGAGCCAGGCACGGTGGCTCATCCCTATAAGCTTCAGCCTATGAAACGGCTGGGGCTAGGGATTGCAGTTCGAGTCCTGCTTAGGGCAACACAGCGAGACTTGGTCCCAAAAAATAGCTGGGCATGGTGGAGCGTGCCTGTAATCCCAGCTACCTGGGAAGTGGAGGCTGGGGACTCCTTGAGTCCGTGGTACCCTGCGCAGCATGAGCCTGTGGTTCCATGGACAAAAATAGCGAGATCTAGTCTCAAAAAAAAAAAATTATAATATGGTTATAACATGTGTCTATGAAGGTGATACAGAGAAAGTGAAGTATGAAGAGTTTCGGGCAGGGGCGTTTCTTTTGGGAGAAGGTCCACAGCTTTCATTTGACTTGCAAAAAAAAAAAAAAAGTTGCAGACATTTGCAACATTTTGCAAAAATCTTGGAAGAATTCTGAAACTGGAAGAACATGATGATAACTACATATCAAAATGTTCATTCTGGCGAGGGGGGGTGTCAGTCTGAGAAAGAACTAGACGGCTATCTACAGTCAATACAAAGAATGACAAATCTAGATTGGGAAAGTGGCATTTGGGACCAAACAGAGATATTGGACAAGAGACATCTGAGAAACATACTATCGGACTTACATATAATCAGCAGTTATTTTAAGTTTGGGGAAAAGATGGAGATGGCCAAGGTTGGCTTAGACAAAAGACAGAACTATAGAACAATTAATAGAGTGGAGGTTTTGATTTGGCAGGGTAGAGAGTAGAGAATGTATCCAAACACATTCACATTTGGAAATTTTGTATCTGAAATTCCTGTGGAACATCCACTCATACTTGTAAGATACTGGTCAAGAGAATATGCAGATTTAGAAAAAAGAACAAGGAATGGAACCTGGAGGAAAACCTATATTGAAGGGATGAGCAGGGAAAGAGGGGTTCCATGAAGTAAATTAGCAA
This sequence comes from Uropsilus gracilis, assembly GCA_004024945.1. Classification (NCBI taxonomy): domain Eukaryota; kingdom Metazoa; phylum Chordata; class Mammalia; order Eulipotyphla; family Talpidae; genus Uropsilus; species Uropsilus gracilis. The sequence goes on from PVHY01004700.1 coordinate 29,052, forward strand.
CATGAAGACAATAGGAGAACCAAGACTTCATAATGTTTTAGAAGTCAAAAGAGACAGTTCCAAGAAGCAGTAATGGTGATAAATGTTTCCGATAATTGATCAAGGATAAAAGGATAAAAGGTTGGGTTAGCCAACAAGAGACCACTGGTGAGTACTAATGCCATGATTTACTAATGACATCAAAGAAGTCCACAAGTTTAAGTTCATACACTCAAATTGAAGGAATCAAAACTAATCTGTGCAGAGAAAGTTTTTTTTCTCTGCACAGATTTCTTCAATTTGGAAATTAGGAAAAGTCTGCGTATTTGAAAAGAAAATAGAGTCAAAGCAAAATCCTCACTGCTATAAGAAAGATTAATGAAGTCAATTCAGTAGATCAAAAAAGATATGAAGACTTTCACAAGGCCTATGGGATTCTCTGCTTTGCTTTCCAAAAAAATAAAAGGACATTATAGATTGAAATGTCATTTTCTGCTCCTAAGTTGATAACGGTGGGGAGAAAAAATTAAGAAAAACAAATGACTTAAAAAGTTTAGCAAACAACAAATGGCAGACAGGAAATAGCCAAATCCACTGGGCCAGGAGATTCTTTTTTCTCTTTTTCCATTCCTGACCACTATCCTACCAGTTGCCAGAGGTCATCCTTCCTGCCTCTAAATTAAATATCTGGATGATTTTCAGAAATCAAGTTTTAGGAACCATTTTGTGCCTCTGTACCTTGTCTCAAACCTCTCATTCTCTAGAAATCACAGACTGGAACAAATACATAGCTTATACCAGGGAGTCCTAGTAAATATTTGGGTTTTCCTATCCAATTTCACTGGCATATTCTGGCCCCAGGTCAGTCCTGTCAGGCTCTAGTTGGTTAAGTCCACGTTGCCTTAAATAACTCTCTGAACAGCTGTCTGATCCTTTAGAAGCAACACAAAAGATAAGATTACCAGCACCACCCAGGGGGCATTATGGGTACAGCTAAGGAGGGGCTCAGGAGAGCATTAAAAGCATGCATCTCAAATTACAATCTGTCGGGAGGAAAAAGCTTGAGAACTGTGGGTGATGGGTCTTTATAAAGTAGGAAATTGGAATAAATAAATGACTTGGTCACTAAATTTTTGAAAGGGATGCCAGTAAGTTTTCCTATACCTTAAGTGAACTTTGAATAAAATTTATTTAATTCCAACATGAGAAAAAAAATTGTTAAATGAGAGCTTTCTGAAAGATACATAATCAGAATTATAAGCCCTAAAACAGCAATCTAGAGGGTTAATAGGATCCCTGTTGCTATAAACCTTTAAAATTAGGATAACCTTGCACTTGGAATGGACTGCCCTGAAAACAGGGCTAGGGCATATGACAAAGGTCTTTTCCAGTCAACCATGCTAATTTCCTAAGGTCAAATGGTTTAGTGTGGTTTAGCAGGGCTAGCACTATTCCTGGGTTGGATAGGAAATTATGATTTGGTATTGAATCAGCCCAGCATCTTGTTCTTGGTTTTTGAGCTCAGGATATTTAATTCCTTGTCACTCTTCTACTTTAAGAGATTATTAGCTTTGCTAAACTAAGGGAGTGAGCTTCTATGGATTTTAGAACGACATGGCCCAAAGCCTCTAGGGACAAAGCCTTTCTGTGTTCTCCCCCTAGGAGGTTTAGATTAAATTGGGCAGGTAACTTCTGTATTTGAGGTGCTCCTGTGTTCTGTTTTGCCTTTTTGCATCAATGGGATGTCATCCTCCACGACTTCCAGTTCCAGGTACCTGTATGCTCTTCGAACTAGAATGAGATGGTTCCCTGGGTAACAGGGAAACCAGACAGACCCTCCAGAAACCAGCTGGTCAACAGCTTGTATCTCCATGGCAGGTGGTCCTTCTCTTAAAGCAGGTGATGGTCATCCCTAGAACAAGCATCTCGGCACCAGGGTCATAAGCTCTACGAGGGGCTCTACTGCTTAGTTAAATCTCAGGCCTCCCTTCCTTCCTCCCTTCTCTCAACCCCTTTCCATTTTCAGAAACAAGTTCTCTTTTATATAAAATTTCATAATTCTTACTTGGCTTTTTTTTTCTTATCATTTTCTTAGCCTTCTGCAGTTATCAGTAATCTGATAATCCAATTCCACAGACCATCCTACAAGGCTTTGGGATCAACACAGTGTTTATGCTGAAGAACTCAGTATTGGCATGGGATTCTTCCCAGGGGAAAGGAGAGAAGTAACAGAATCCCGATCAGTCAGGTTTCTACAGTTCTCTCTAGGGCTCTATATTCCTGTCTGGCCACTACTCCTAAATTCAGGCTTCTGCAACCTCCTCCCTCAATTTTGTCATTCTAGCTTTCTCCTGTTAACTATATATATATATATACAGTTATATTTACTAATTTATATATACATTCACACATATATCACACAAATATAGCTATATAAATATATATATATATATATATATATACATACATACAACTAAATAAACACTGGTTTAAAAATATATTTAAAGTCTTGATTTACTAGCCTTTACTGAGAAGGCCTGATGAGACAGCAGGACCCCTGCAGACATCAGAGTGGACAGGCCAAGAAGAGGAAGGACCACAAGGGCAAAGGAAACATGCAACTTTCAGGGCTATGCCCTCAGTGCCTGCTATCTCTCTTGGTGCCAGCATATGTTCAATAATTCACTTTTCATTTACTAATAATACATTTATTGAGTAGTTACTCGGTTCCAGCACTGGTCTAAGCACTTTACTAGAATAAAAAGTCCAGTTTCTTAAAAGCTATGTTCTCCAGTTTTCCCTGGTTAATCTAATCAGGGTACTTCATCACATTATCCCAAGTGGATTATACTTGGTTAAGGCACACTTGGTTATTTATGCATTTGACATAATTCTTATTAAGTATGAAATCTTTCCTCAGAAAACTGTAAGATCCCAAAGGAAATCAACTCTTCACCACACACAAGGCAAAGGTCTCTACAAAGAGACCAGGATTCCAGCATGAGTCGACAGCAGGAAGGCAGGCCTGGTCCATGGGGAATCCAGAAACCCAAGGGCTCCCACCAGCCTGTTTCTGGCCCCTCCCCAAGCAGGGCCCTCCTTTACCTTGGGCATCTCCACCAGAGGTGAGCACAGCGATGGCTTTGCCAATCCCCAGGGTCTTGGCTGCATGGTGCTCTTCATGGGTCATGATCCAATCTAGAATTCAAGGTAAGGGTCAGTTAAGATATACAGAAGGCTTTGTCAGACTGGCCAGAACCACCTCAATGAGATTTTCCCTCTACACTGAATCTAGACTACAAACTGAGAGTTCTGGACTTCTTCCAGAAGAGTTGACACGCCTTCAGAGTGACATGCTGAAATGTCACAGTAATGAAGCCTAACACTGCAAAAGTCCTGGCTAATCCCTTCCTGGTGTCCTCTCCTCCCCCTCCCCCCACCCCAATTGGGGCCTATATGGAGAATAAGCTAAGGTCAAGGAGAAAGGCAGCTGACTAAATGGAAATGAGGAGGGGAAAAATAAGAGGAAAGCCAAGTTAACCTCCAGGATTCCTTCTTTTAACAAAGAGCTGAGTACTGCTAAGGGTAGAAATCAGACGAAGTTTGAAACTCTGACTGAGAGCCAGCAAAGTGTAAGCAGAAAAGCAAGGGCAGGCTGATTATTTATGAAGATTAGAATTGGACTGGAAGTGAAGATTCAGTCATAAAGGCACACAAGAGTTGGCTGAGCTGACATGTCTCTGAGAACAGCCAGGAAAGTCCTGTCTTTCCCACCTCCTCAGGTTTTCTTGCTGAGCATCTCCTGATTTTTATCTTTGGGTCTCACCTCTCACACTATATACTATCAAGGAGGAAGAGTGATACAAAGCCACTGCCACAGAGTCACACATACATGTGACAAATAAACACCTTCATATTTTTGTCTTCAGGACTTATTTTTCTCAAAGGAACACACAAGGCATACTTTTCTATTGATAAAACACCAATGCCATCATCTCTGAGTTAACCAGGATAAAACCTATTATTTTAAAATTTATCTTCTCAGAATCAAAATGGTTACCAAATCCTATTATTCTTCCTTCTTATTACCTCCCCTTTCCTATCCCTACTGCCTCTTTCCACCTGAACTACCTGCTACAATAGCTGATCAATAGCTACAATAGCTGCTTGTGTTTCTCTTCTGCACTCTAGAACAGACACAGATAAAGCCTAGACCTCAAAAGCCTCTGTGGAGAGAGGTTTCATTCCATAAACAGGAGTTGATGACATTTAAGCACAGCTCATGTGACAGTTGTGAATCTGGGGAAATCAGAGTAGTGATAAAGATGCAGGTCCCGTATATAGACAGCTCTACCCACATGTTGAATAAATGCGTGCACTGAGACATGCATAAAGATTTGCATATGCAGTGACACATGCTGTTATTAAAAGGTACATATTCACATACACACACTATATATATATAATCAGTGCTGACAGATAAAATCCAAGCTTCTTGGGTTGGCATTCCAAACTTACATTATGGAACCCTGGCCTATAACTTCAACCTTTCCTCCCATAAATTTACTGTTCCATCATCCCCTGAACATTCTTTGCTCATCTCTACTTTGGTGTCTGGGCACACAACATCTCTTTACAGAAGGCCACCCGATCCCTCCACAGATCAGTATCCACCCCAGCCCATTACTTACTGCTAGTCACAGCCTATTAAGTCTCTCAAGCCTTAGTCAAGGAGGGCTTCTTTTTGGACCTCCTCTACTCACATATTGTCTGGAACTGGACCATCTGCTCACTTACTAATTCATGTAGTATATTTTTTATCTTTTTTAAAAACTTTTTTTATTTTGCAATTATCATAGACTGTTGGTCATATTTGCATGGTTGTACTGAACTCCTTATTACCCACTCCACCTCCCCATCCTTTTCCCCCCTCTGGTCACTCCAATTCCTCTTGCTGCAAGCTGTTGGTCTCTGTGTGGCCCGTTGGTCTTTTTCTAGAGCTATGTCCCCTTTTCCTGATCATGTGGTATTTTAATTGTTTCTTAAGTTCTCAAAAGGAAGCCAGCCGTGGTGGTGCGCAGCTTTAATCCCAAGCCTAGGACGGGAGGCTGAGACTGGGAATCACTTGAGTATGTGAGTTCAAGACCTGCCTGAGACAACATAGTGAGACTTAGTCTCAAAAAATAGGTGGGTGTGGTGGTATGCGCCTGTAATCCCAGCTATTTGGGAGACTAAGGCTGGGATTGCTTAAGTCCAGGGTACCCCGGGGCAACGAGATTCTGTGTGTCCCCGGGCAGCATAGCGAGACCTAGCTTCAAAAAAAAGTTCTCAAAAGGTTGGATGGACCAGATCAGAGGTCAACAAACTACAGTCCACAGGTCAAAGTCAGCCCTTGTCATGGTTTTGTATGGCAACAAAATAAGAAAAAATTTTACATCTTTGAACTGTTGGGGAAAATCATGACATGCTTATTACATGGTATTCACACTGCAGTGTCCACACCACTCTAATTTTTTGTGTATTATCTACAACAGCTTTTGTGCTACAACAGCAGAGTATAAATGAGCAAGAAAGACTAGGTAGCCAGCAAAGCCTAAAATATTTATTTTCTGGTACAGAAAAAGTGTCAGGCCATTGGGCTGTAAGACTACTATGGTCACTTCACCAATTAGGTGAAAACTACTCAGGAAAGAAATAAACTTATTTTAAAAACTCCCCCACAGCCTAGAGAAATCTAGTCATAACAGGAGTTTAATACATATCTGTTGTAAGAATTAATAAACTGAAAACACAAAGCATGGAAAAAATAGATGAAAATTTTGTAGCTTCGCTGGATGCAGAGATAGCTCTAAATTCTGCCAACTACTACACACAGATAGAAAGCACAGTGACAGGAAGCACAGTGAAAGAAATGGGAGGGATAAAAACATACATCTAGATACGCACATGTTTAACTAGTGTTCATATCCAAGTTTCTACTGTTCTTAAAAGAGAAAGACTAAGTTGCTGGTGCAAATAGCATGAAAAAATTTTTGAAAACAACTTTTTGTTTGTTTTGCTGGCTCCTTTTCCCTTGATTTTTTCCTTCTCATTCACTCTGGGAGCTCATTGCTGGATAGAAAAGCAACAGAGATCTTTCAACCCTGAAGGCTATAGGAGGGAAAAGGAACCATCACAAGGGGGCTTTAGGCAGGCTGCACGAAAAGCTCTGACAGCTCTCCTGCATCGCTAAGACAGGGAGGCACTGGGCGCAGAAATACACGCAGCTTAATACACAAGCATCCTTCAATTATCCACAGTGACAGTGTAGAAATGAACGGTTCTATATTGAATCAACATAAAAGACCGTAAGTGTACAGATAAGCACCAGCGGGAAAAATAACAGGAAGGCAGCATCACAGGATCACTGATTGAGCTGGCCGAGTGCCAGGACAGGAGTACCGGGGAGGCCAAGGGCAAGGCAGTCCAAGCACCACCCGCCATCCATCCCTGCCTCGAGAGCATGGGTCTGTGTGAGCAGGCGCGAGGCGGGCCGAGGGGCTCGGATTCTTCACGACCGCCCTACCCATCCCCCTCGGGCCTCCTGCTCCTATTGCCGTTCCACCTCTCCTTTTCCCTTCTGTTCCTCATACCCTCCCAGATCCCCGCAAGTGTCCGTCCTCCTCTCACTCAATCTTCCCACCCCACCACCCGCGCTCCTGGACCCCTGGTGCCCCTTGCCTTTAGGTCTCAGCTCTTCACGGCGGTGGCGGTTTTCTTGCAAGACTGTCCTTGGGGAGGAGAAGGGGAGAGGGCTGAGCACGGGGAGGAGCCAGGTGGCGGCGACAGGGCGGCCAGCCGAGCGGCTTCCCAGCCTCCCGGTCCCGCAGCCGAGGCCCCGCCCCCATCGGCCGGCCCCTCCCTCCTCCGCCCCCAGGAGCGCAGCTCCCAAAAGCCGTCCCCTTAGTTTCTTCCAACCGCCATGGTTTCTAGGATCTTCATTTCTAGCTCAGGAGCCATCGGGTCCTGTGTGCAATATGAATCGAAATTTACTTAGCTTGTTAAAATTTGGGAATGTTAAATCTGAACTCTAACAAGCTGATGTCCTTGTCAGCAGAGACAAGTTTTTCTAGTCTGGACTCCTTGCGTTCAAACATTCTCAGCAAAGAAACTGCCCCATCTGGCCCTCTTCGTTGTTCTCCATCTGTGTCACTCTTTGAACTTTTATTGAGCGTCTGCGTCTGCGTGCTAGATTTTGTGTTAGGTGCTGAGAAATAGAGCTCCTACCTTTGGGTAATATTGAACGCTGGTATTTTCCATAAAGCGACTTCAAAAACATATGTGTGTGTGTATACACACATATATATATGGTGTTTTTATATAAATATATTTATATAAATATATGAATAAATGAAACCTTTCTCAGAGAAAAATGCAGAAAAACTAGATAGGAATGGAGATACAAGAGGCAAGATCCCTGCTGTGATAACTAGACTCTTCTGCAGTAAGGAGGGGGTGCAGGATTCTGGCAGTGAAACCAGGGAACCTCTTGAGCCACAGAACAAACAGAATCCATCCCTGGGAACAGGAGTCCATTACTCCCCAAGCAAAATGTGCATCCTTTTCGCAGGTCCTCTTTACTCCCTCCTCTGCTCCACCCAGGCCAAGGCTTCAAAACCTCTTCACAGTCATCTCTCTTCTTGCTGTTTCTATTACCTTCCCTCTGGCTTACTTTTTTCTGCCTCTGCCCATTATGGCTACAAACAATGCAAAACAATAACTAGAAGATTAAATCACTTCACTATACAGAATTACCTTTTGTACAGCAAATGTTATCTGTTATCAAAAAGCGAAAGCCACCCCTCAGGATGAGAGAATATTTGCTAACCATCTTATAAAAGACCAAAATTCAGCACATGTAAACAACTCTTGAAATAGTTAAAATTAGTGACACAATTTGGAAATAGACAAAAGATCTGAACAGACACCAAAACTGATAAACAGATGGCAAATAAGCATATGAATTCATGTTCCAATCATACATGATAGGGTAGAACTACTTCAACCTATTACAATGGCTAAAATAAATAAAAACTGGCAAAACTAAATGCTGATGAAAATGTGGAGCAATAGAAACTCTCACTCTTTGTTAGTGAGAATGCAAAGTGGACCAGTAACTGTAAAAAACAATTTATCAGTGTGTTACAAAGCTAAATATAGTTTTATATGATCCAGAAATAACACTCCTGCAAGTTGCTCACATGAATCGAAAACTGTATGTGTTACAGGCCCCAATCCAATAAAGTGGGTCCTTCTCCTGCTTGGGGAAGAATTCACCAGAAAGAAGCAAGGTTTTATTAGAGACTTGCGCATTAGGGAACCAGAACCAGAAGGGGGGATTTAGCCTCCTAACTCCTCAAAGGAAGTTAGGAGGAGATACTTGAAGGGTAAGTCTAAGACACAGTGAGAAGTAGAATAGTGCCAGAGCCTGTTGTAGGTTGGACTGCTTCCCAGGTACATGTAAAAAGGCTAAGTTCTAAGAGCCATATGCACTCATGGCCTTCTCCTTCCAGGAGACTAAGGTTATCGGTAGTTAGGGTCTGATGCTTTTTGTCCAGCAAGGTATATCACAGGCAGTGTGACAGGCAAAACTGTTTGGATAGGGCTGCCAGTCCAGGATTTAGTCTACCTGGTCAAACAGAACTGAGGTAACGCATCCTTCCAGTCCCAAATTTCCATTACCTAGCTGTCTCACATCCATACAAAAACTTGAACACAGATGTTTATATTAGCTTTATTCATAATTGCTCCAAATCAGAAGCAATAGAAATGTCCTACTAAGGGTGAATAGATAAACTGAGATGCAGTCACACGATAGAATATTATTCAGTAATAAAAAGAACTGAATTAACAAGGCATGAAAAGACAAGGAGGAACCTTAAATACATACTGTTTAATGAAAGAAGTCAGATTGAAGAGCTACATACTCTATGATTCCACCAATATACACTGTGGAAAAGATAAAATTACAAAGACAATGAAAAATCAGTGGTTGCCAAAGACTTGGAGTAGAAAGGGAGGGATAAACAGACAATGCACAGGGGATTTTCAAGGCAAAGTATTCTCTATGGTGCTATAATGGCGAATACATGACATTACATTTGTCAAAATTCAGAATGATAAAATGCAAAGAGTGAATCTTAAAGTACTTAATGAAGCTTTAGTTAGCACTAATGTTTCAATAGTGGTTTATCAGTTGTAACAAATATACCACA
>PVHY01004700.1:38384-91108 GCA_004024945.1 Uropsilus gracilis
GAGTCCCGCCTGGGGCCCGTATAGTGAGACCTAGTTCCAAAAAATAGCTGGGTATGGTGGCGCATGCCTGTAATCCCAGCTACCTGGGAAGCTGAGGCTGGGGATTGCTTGAGTCTGTGGTACCCTGGGCAACGAGAGCCTGCGGTTCCATGGGCAAAAATAGCAAGACCCAGTTTCAAAAAAAAAAAAAAAAATACATTTTCTGCTGAAAAAAAATCAAGTGAAATTCTAACATTAAAAATGTTTGCATTTGAATAGGCATTTGTCTAAAAAAAGATACACAAATAACAATAAACACAGGATAAGATACTCATCCTCATTTGCATTTGGGAATTGCAAATCAAAACCATATGTAATTCCACTCCATACTCTTAGAAGGTTGGTTTTTATTATAAAAATGGAAAATAATAAGTGTTGGCGGGATATGGAGAAGTTAGAACACTTGCATATGCTGGTAGGAATATAAAAGGGAGCAGTCATTATGGAAAGCAGTTTAGCAGTTTCTCAAAATGTTAACCATAGCATTGTGATACAAATCAGCAATTCCACTCCTACTTATGCAGCCAAGGAAAATAAAACACACATACACTCCAAAAATGTGTACCCCTATGTTGACAGTAGCATTATTCATAATAGGTAAAAAGTGGAAATAGTCCAAATGTTCACCAACTTGTAAATGGAAAAATAAAATGTAACATTCATGTCATAGAATATTAGTTGGTAATAGAAAGAATAAAGTACTGATACATGCTGCAATGTGGATGACCCTTAAAAATATTATGCTAAGTGAGAGTTATTCACACTATATGATTCCACCTACATGTAATGCCCAGGATAAGGCATTAGGATTGCAAGGAAAAGACTGACAGAAATAGAGGATTTCTTTTGTAGGTGAGGAAAATGTTCTAAACACTGGGTGACAGAAAAACTCTATGAATATATAAAAATATACTGAATTGTACAATTTTTTTTTGAAATGAAGTGCATTGTTTTACATTGTTAATACTTTGACAGTATAGGACTTCTCTTCTCAGGTGTGGTCACCATAATTGTCCCTCAACCAAAGCACCAATAGTCCTCTGCTGTAGTCCACTGTGCTTGTCCCATTAACCCCCTTTTTGCTGCTTCCCTTCCTCTTCCCCTACCCTTCTGAATGCCTCAGAACTATGGTTACCATTCAAGTATTGGATTTAATGTTTGTTTTTGTCTTTGTTTGATTTTTCTATTTTCCATATACAAGTAACACCATTCAGTATTTCTCTTTCTTCTGCTGGCTTATTTCACTTAGCATAATCCCTTCCAGTTCCACCTATGTTGCCACAAATGGCATGAGTTTGTCTTTTTTGAGGAATGAGTAGTAGTCCATTGTGAATATATTTTATTCTTTCTATTACCAACTTTATTCTTTATAACTTATTCTTTTTATTACCAACATATTCTTGATCCACCCATCTGTTTTGGAACACTTAGGTTATTTCCACATTTTAACTACACTTTAATTTTTTTTTTTTTTTTTTTTTTTTTTTTTTTTTTTTTTTTTTTTTTTTTTTTTTTTTTTTTTTTTTTTTTTTTTTTTTTTTTTGAGACTAGGTCTAGCTATTTTTGCCCATGGAACCGCAGGCTCTCGTTGCCCGGGGTACCACGGACTCAAGCAATCCCCAGCCTCAGCTTCCCAGGTAGCTGGGATTACAGGCATGCACCACCACGCCCAGCTATTTTTTTGGAACTAGATCTCGCTACGGGCCCCAGGCAGGACTCGAACCGCGATCCCTAACCCTGGCCGCTTCATAGGCTGAAGCTTACAGGCACGAGCCACCGTGCCCGGCTACACTTTAATTTTAATGAAGTCAAACTTATCAATTATTTCTTTCATGGATCATATCTTTGGTGTTGTATTAAAAAGGTATCACTACACCTAAGATCATCCTAAATATGTTAATATTTAGGATTTTTATGGTTTCAATTTTCCATTTGCATGTATGATCTATTTTGAAGTAGTTTTGTGAAGGATGTAAGGTCTGTGTCCAGATTCATGGTATTGTTTTGCACATGGATGTCCAATTGCTCTATCACAACTTGTTGAAGAGATTTTCTTGAATTCATTGCAATGTTTGGCTCATCAATGATCAGTTTACTATATTTATGAAGTCTTTCTTTTTTTAAACACAGATATTCTATACTTTGTTGCTGTAAAATTTGGAATCTTTTGTGCTTCTTAAATATGTACATTTCTGTCTTTCACAATTAGGAAATTTTTGACAATTATTTTTCCAAACATTCTATGCCATTTCTCTCCTTCTAGGATGCTACTTACATCAATCACATATATTTTAGATCTCTTTTTTGTCTTGGGGCTTTGAAGTCTGTTTCTGAGCTCTCTATTCTGTTCCACTGATATATTTGTCTAGTCTTTTAAAAATACCATAATATCTTACTTACTGTATCTTACTGTATCTTATCTTACTGTAGCTTTCCAGTTACTCTTTAAGTTGGGTAACTTTGTTCTCCTTCAAATTAATAATATGATGGCTATTCTTTTTTTTTTTTTTTTTTTTTTTTACAGACTAGGTCTTGCTATGTTGTCCAGGGTAGTCTCAAACCAGTGGATTCAAGTGATTCCCAGCCCCTGCTTCCCAAGTAGCTGGGATTACAGGCATGCATCACCGCATCCAGTTGATGTTGGATATTCTGGATCTTTTATCTTTCTATACACACTTTAGAATCAGCTTGCTGATATTCATGAAATAACTTTCTGGAATTTTGATTGGCATTATATTGAATCTGTTGATCAAGTTGGGGAAAACTAACATCTGGACAATATTGAATCTTCCTATCCATGAATACAGAGTCCACTTATCTTAAAGTTCCTTGATTACATTCATCAGAGTATTATAGACTTGCATAAGTCTTGTATATATACATAAGTCTTGTATATATTTTGTTATATTTACATTTAAGTATTTCATTTTGAAGGTGCTAATATAAACAGCATTGTGATGTAATTTCAAATTCCACTTGGATATTGCTGTCATAAAGAAAAGTAATTGACTTTTGCATATTACTATTAATCTTGCATTCTACAACCTAAATATTAATGGTTAATTAGTTCAGGAGCCATTTACAATTATTTTGGACTTTCTATTTAGACAATCATATCATGTGTGGACAAAGACAAGTTTATGTCTTCCTTCTCAATCGGAAGACTTTTTCTTTTCTTTTCTTGCTTTATTGAATTAGAAAGGGCTTCCAATACAATGCTGAAAAGCAGTAGTGTGAGGAAACATTCTTGTCTTATACCTGGGTTTAAGTGAATAGATTCAAGACTTTTAATGTGGGCGGGCACGGTGGCTCGTGTCTGTAAACTTCAGCCTATGAAGCGGCTGGGGCTAGGGATCGCGGTTCGAGTCCCTCCTGGGGCCCATAGTGATACCTAATTCCCAAAAAAATAGCTGGGCGTGGTGGCGCGTGCCTGTAATCCCAGCTACCTGGGAAGCTGAGGCTGGGGATTGCTTGAGTCTGTGGTACCCCCAGGCAACAAGAGCCTGCGGTTCCACAGGCAAAAATAGTGAGACATAGTCTCAAAAAAAAAGACTTTTTAATATTACGTATATTAGTTGTAGGCTTTTTATAGATAGCCATTATCAAGCTAAGAAAATTTCCCAATATTCTTAGTTTAGTAAGAATTTTTTATTATGAATGAGCATTAATTTGTCAAATGTTTTTTCTCTATTGATATGATCTTGTTATTTCTCTATTTTAATCTCTTTATATGAAATTTACTTTTTTTTTTTTTTTTTTTAAGACTAGGTCTCGCTATTTTTGCCCGTGGAACCGCAGGCTCCCGTTGCCTGTGGTACCACAGACTTAAGAAATCCCCAGCCTCAGCTTCCCAAGTAGCTGGGATTACAGGCGCACGCCACCATGCCCAGCTATTTTTTGGGACTAGGTCTCGCTGTGTTGCCCCGGGGTAGGACTGGAATCGCATCCCCATATCCTGCAGCGACTCCATAAACTGTGGCTTAGAGGTACGCACCACCGTGCCCGGCAGAAATTTACATATTATATGTGTATTGATTATATCTATTGATTTTCAAATAATGAAACATACCTGACATAAATCCTACTTGGTCATGTTATAAAAGGCTTTTTTAAATTTAATTTCCTAGGTTCTTTTTTTTTTTTTTTTTTAGGATTCTTGCATCTATGCTCATAAGAGAGATAACTTTTAGCATTCTTTTTAAATAATGTCTTTGCTTGATTTTGGTAATTTGAAGATGCTGGACTCATAGGATGTATTAGGAATAGTCCTTCTGCTCCTACTCTCTGAAAGAGATTGTGGAAAATTAATGAACCCATCTTGGTCTAGTCCTTTCTTTTTCCCAAAGTTATTAGTTGTTGTTTTAATTTATTTGACATAGTCTTACTCAGGTCATCTATTTTTATTAAGTAAATGTTGGAAGATTGTGTCTTTCAAGGAATTAGTACATTTCATCTAGGTTATCAAATTTGTGGACACAGAATTATTCATAGTATCCCTTTGTAATCCTTTTAATTTTCATAATATTTGTAGTGAATGTGCTCTCTTTCGTTTCCTATATTTAGTAATCTATGTTCTTACTTTGTTAGCCCAGAGGTTTATATTTTTATTAATCTTTTCAAATAATCAGTTTTATATTCATTGATTCTATTGAGAGAATATAATTTTCAACTATATTGATACTTGCTCTACTTCTTAAAATCTATCTTCTTTTTTTTATTTTGGATTTGACTATCTTCGTTCTAATTTCCTAGGGTATAAACTTATAATATTAATTTTAATTTTAGATCTTTTTTTTTTTTTTTTTGAGACTAGGTCTTGCTATTTTTGCCCATGGAACTGCAGGCTCCTGTTGCCCGTGGTATCACAGACTCAAGAAATCCCCAGCCTCAGCGTCCCAGGTAGCTGGGATTACAGGGGCGTGCCACCATGCCCAGCTATTTTTTGGGACTAGGTCTCACTACTTCGTCCCAAGCAGGACTCGAACAGCGATCCCCAGCCGCTTCATAGGCTGCAGCTTACAGGCACGAGCCACCGTGCCTGGCCCAGATCTTCTTTTCTAATATGTGTATCCTATGCTATTAATTTTTCTCTAAACACTGTTTCTGCTTAATTACACATAATTCGATACTGTTTTCACTTTCAAAGTGAAAGTTCAAAATATTTTTCAGTTTTTCTTTAGATTTCTTCTTTGAAATTTTAGAAGAATGTTATCCAATCTCCATGTATCTGGAGACTTTTAAAAATTAATTCCATTATGGATTGAAAGCAGATATTGTGTGACTCTCAAATTTGTTGTATTCTGTGGTCTAGAATATCTTGGTGAATGTCCTCTATGAACTTGAGAAAAGTGTGTATTCTACTGCTTGTGAATTATATGTAATTATTAATTACACCCAGTTTGATACTATTGGAGTTCAAGAATATCCTTACTAATTTTCTGCCTGCTGAATCTGTCCACTTCTGAGAAGGTAAAGTCTTGAGACTTTGATACTGGAATCATCTATTTCTTCTCACATTGTTATCCTCATTTGCTTCTTATACATAGAAAGGCTGTTATGTCTTCTTGGAGAATGAGCCCTTTATTGTTATATAATGCCTTTCTTTCTCCCTAATAATTTCACTTCGTCTAAAACCTGCTCTGTCTCAAATTAATATTACCACTTCTGTTTTGTTTAGCATTAGTATGGTATATTTTTATTAATCTATTTACTTTTAATCTATATTATTTTCAGTCTTTAAAGTGGGTTTCCAGTAGACAAGATAGCATTCTTTTTATCCACTCTGATCATCTTTCTTTCAGTAGGTGTTGTAGGGTAAGTGAGTTCTTCCACTAGCTTGTATAACTATAGCACCTGGGGTATTGCATCTTCCCCATGATTGTGCAGCTCACTGGGTATGTACATGTGTATGTATGCACACTAGTCCTAAAAGAGAGGGGATTAAGGGTTGCAAAGAGCATGAGCACTCAATAGGAGAGTACATGAGAGAATGCTAGAGAGGTTAGGGAAAGAGTGCGAAGATTCCTGGGGGGCTGAGGGGCTTGCCTACCTCCCAGTCTTCCCACCCCCCCTGGCCCTGCCAAGCCCTGCCTTTTGTGTCAGTGTGACTGCTAAAATCAATAAAGAACCTATGCAGATTGGTGAGTGTGCCTGTGGCATCATGAACAGGCTATCTGTCCCTACAATTAGTGATGAGGATTGATTACAGTATAGGTATATTTACACCATTGATGTTCAAAGTGATAACTGATAGAACTCCAGCAAAAAGTTAGCAGAATCATTTGCTTCTTATCAGATAGCTTGTCTCTTCCATATACTCACAACCAGGTTGTCGTAGAACAACCTTCAAAACCCATAAAGGAAAGACAGATTGCACAGCATACTTTAGGAACAATGGTTCAGCAGGAAAGGGTAGGAAAAATTTAGATGAATTATTTTTATACCAGTATCAGGGTAGTATAGCCAACAAGGGGGAAGGATAGTTGTTTCACAGAGCCCCCTAAATATAGTTGTTAACTTGGGTGCATACCAATACTGGAGCCTTCTGGACCTGGCATAGCACTGGAGGTGCTCAGGGTTGGTACCCAGGACAGATAGCTGCAAAGGTTGCAGAGCAAGGATCACTGGCTTGAGCTTGGGGCTCTCAGTATAGAATAGCTAGAGTCTGAATAAGCAGTAGAAATGGGTAGGATGAATAATATCTTCTCACATAATAGCAGCTAAGAGGCTGCTATTTGAAGCTGATAGTGAACTATTCAAAACATTTGCCACCCACTCCAGGACTAAAAATAAAACACTTATATCAACTAGGGCTCCATAACCTGCCTATGACAGGAGCAAGCAAATCAGGATAAGGCTTTTTGCTGGAATAAAGAAAAGAACAACCTGTGGTTTGTGACCCGTTATCAATTATATTCCATGCCTAGTGCTATAAAGTAGTCTGGAGCAGAAGCAGACATAAGCTATAAGAGACCCTAAGATGAAGGAGTTAGCTTAGAAGAGGGTATCAGTTTGAATCCCCATCACACAACTCTGGTAACAACAGCATGGAAGAAAATTTCCTAATGTTTATAGCAGATGAGTCTCAGTGCCCTTCTGCTTACTGCCCCTCCAAGGAACAAGTTTTCTAATTACTTCAACAGGTATAAAGACAATAGTCAGAAAATCTATCCCTATCACAACCCATAAAATTTGAAAGTGAGGAGACAGAAGAACATACTACAAATGCTGGAGGAAAAAAAATCTAAAAGGAGTCTTAATCCAGCAGAACATGACTGCTGAAGAGTCCAAGATGAGAGTTCTAAACAACTCAAAGAGGACATAAAACAACAAAATGGAGATAAGAAAATATGAGACATCTTCAATTAGAAATAACAGAACTAAGAAGCTTTACAGCTGAACCACAAAATATAATTCAGAGCCTCTGCAGAAACACACAAAAGCAATGGAGAGAACTAATGAGCTCAAAAGCACAATACTGGAGAACACACAAACATCCATACCATGAGGGTTCAAGAAGGGAAGAGAAAGAGAATGGCATAGAAGATTTATTTAAAGAAATAATTGCTGAGAATCATCTCTTTCTGGGAAACAAACAAAACATCATGATCCAAGAGATCTAAAAAAAGTTCCAAATGAAATGTCAGGTAAATGCACACCAAGACATATTATAATAACTATGTTAGAAGTCAATATCAAGGACATTTTAAAATATTGAGTGAAAAAAAGGGTAACTCTAAGGGAACACAGATCAGACTGTTAGCATACTTTTCAGTAGAAACATAACAAGAACAAAGGAATCAGAAGGTAATATTTTAAGTATTTTTAAAAAATCTTCCAGTCCAGAATCCTTTACCAACAAGATTAACATTCAAGACAAGAGGAAAAGAGCTTCACTGAAAAACAAAACTAATGGAATCTATCAATATCAAGCTACGCATGAAAGAAATATCAATAAGGTTATTATATAGCAAAGAACAATGAATTTAGAGGCAATGGACACTTTAATCATTAAAATGGAGGAGAGTAACAATGTGGCCCTTCAAAACAAGTCAGATATCAGACCATGTAACAGATCACACAAATAGCCCATCATATACTAACCTGAAGGGGAAAAAAAGAATATAAATAACTGAGACTATATCAAACTAAACAGCTTCTGAACAAGAGACATCCTGCTGGACAGGAGAAAATATTTGAACAGCATACATCTGATATAGACTTGATAATTGAAGCTCATAGAGCTCAACAAAAACAGATTAAACAACCTAATCAAAACATGGGCAGAAGAGCTAAATAGACACTTCTCCAAAGAAGAAATGGCCAACAGGCATATGAAAAAATGTTCATCATCACTTGTTATCAGAGAAATGCAAATCAAATTCACAATGTGGGTCATGACCCCACATCAACCTATATCATTCTTCCTCAGGTAACAACTATATTTTTCAGTCTGAAATTTGTTTTGTTGTGTTTTGCCAGTTTGTTATTTGTTCTTTATATATCACATACCAGTAAGATGATCCAGGAACTCTCTCATTTCCTGACTTATTTCATTCAATACAATCATCTCAAGTTCCATGCATGTTGTTGCAACAGGGAAGATTTCATCCCTTTTAGAAGCTGAGTGTATTTAATTGAGTATATATACCACAACTTCTTTTTATAGTTATTCATCAGTAGTCATTTAGATTAATTCCATGTCTTGATTATTGTGAAGGGGAGAACATGTCTTTTTAAATTAGTGGTCCTTGTTCTTCAGACAAATACGTACGAGTGGATCGAGGGATGACGTGGTTTTGTCTTTGAATCACCATACTGCTTTCATAGTGGCTACACCAATACTCATTTCTACCACTAGTGAACAAGAGTTTTTCTCCATACCCTTGCTAGTCTTTGATATGGGTAATTCTCAGAATATGAGGCAATGTTTTTATTTTTTATCTGTATTTCCCTTATAATTAATAATGTTGAGCATTTATTTCATGTCATTGGACAATTTAGATTTTTCCCCTTTGTTCTCTTTGCTTTTTAGTTTTTTTTAGGTTTTTTATTTATTTTGTTTTTTATGACTCTAGTGTTATAGTCTCTAGCTCAGGGATTCTTTCCCTAGTCATGTACAGTCCCACTAAAGGCACTCTTCATTTCTGTTATATCACCTTATCACTAGCATTTCTTTTTTGCTCTTAGGAATTACATCTCTGTTTATAATACTCATCTGTTCTTGCATGTATTGGACTCTTTAGCATATATATATATATATATATATATATATATATATATATAGAGAGAGAGAGAGAGAGAGAGAGAGAGAGAGACTAGATCTCGCTATGTTGCCCAGGGTAGTCCCAAACTATGGACTCAAGTGATCCCTAGCTTCATCCTCCCAGGTAGCTGGGATTACAGGTGCATGCCACCATGGCCAGGTATTTATTTATTCATCCATCCATCCATTCATTTATTTAAATTTATATAGCTTTCCAGCTATTTTTTTATAGACTAGGTTTCGCTAAGTTGCCTGGAGTAGTCTCGAACCCTCAGGCTCGAGTGATCCCTGGCCTCAGTCTCCCAGGTATGGACTCCATAACATATTCATCTTAGTATAGATTCCTAATTAAATAATTCCAACATCTCTGTCAAGTTTGGTTTTGATGTTTGATGTCTCTTCAACTTATTGTTGTGATTGTTCCCTTTTATAGATGACTTGCAACTTTGATGTACTGGGTAAAAAGAAGGGCTGTAAATAAGCATTTAGTAATATGTTGGTGAGGTGTGGGGAGAGAGGAATTATTCTATACTACTACCAATATGTTTCAGTCTGTGCTAAGCCTCTCGACTTCACAATTTCTCAGGTTTCTTTTTTTTTTCTTTTCCCCTTAGGTGCAACAGAATGACTAGAGTGAACAGGAGTTGGTTATTTCCTTTTTCTTATTAGCTAGGCTCTAGTAATGCCCCAGCAAGTTAGGCCTTCATTAACTAGTTCTCCTAAAATCAGACCTTGTTAAGAAGAACAGTTTCTGGTATAGTTAGAAATTATTTCTTTTCTCCCCCTTCTTCTTGAAGCCCTTGAAGAACTTTTTCCCAGTATTAACTAGTTGAGCTTCTAGAATGAATCTCACAATATTAAATAGGAAACTCTAGGGTAAGGGAGTTAGTTGGTTTTTTTTCCTTCATTAGCCTAACCAACATTTGGGATATTGCATCATCCC
Source organism: Uropsilus gracilis (assembly GCA_004024945.1). Classification (NCBI taxonomy): domain Eukaryota; kingdom Metazoa; phylum Chordata; class Mammalia; order Eulipotyphla; family Talpidae; genus Uropsilus; species Uropsilus gracilis. The sequence continues at coordinate 48,632 of PVHY01004700.1, forward strand.
CATGGTTGTGTGACCCAGTAGGTATTACTGGAGTCTGGGAGACACGCATGACTCCTACTCCCCCTGGCCTTGCCCCAGCCCTGGACTGCCCTGTCATGCCTGATGTGTCTGTGCAAATGCTAGAACCAATAACGAACTGATGAAGATTGGTGAATCTGATGCCAGCACTACAATGGGCATCATGAACAGTATGCTTCCCCTACAGAAAGCCTCTTTGAATCCTGTATTTTTTTTTTTTTTTTTGAGACTAGGTCTTGCTATTTTTGCCCGTGGAACCGCAGACTCTCGTTGCCTGGGGTACCACACACTCAAGCAATCCCCAGCCTCAGCTTCCCAGGTAGCTGGGATGACAGGCGTGCACCACCACGCCCAGCTATTTTTTTTGGAACTAGGTCTCGCTACAGGCCCCAGGCGGGACTCGAACCACGATCCCTAAGCCCCGGCCGCTTCATAGGCTGAAGCTTACAAGCACGAGCCACCGTGCCCAGCCTTGAATCCTGTATTTTTTAACTCCTGGAGTTGTCTGCACTGAGCCTCCAGCAACTTGTCCATCACAGCTCAGGTTTACTCATCTCATCATAGGCTCCCAAGTATTTCTACTCCTGGATCTCTGCTCCAGTGAGCTGTGATAACGTGTGTTCACCTGTCCCTCCAATTTTGAGGGCAGCATTTTGCCTTGTGTCTTCCCCTCTTAAGAATTCAAGAAGAGCCGGGCACAGTGGCTCGTGCCTGTAAGCTTCAGCCTATGAAGCGGCAGGGGGTAGGGATCGTGATTCTAGTCCCGCTTGGGGCAAAAACAGTGAGACCTAGTCTCAAAAAATAGCTGGGCGTGGTGGCACGTGCCTGTAATCCCAGTTACTTGGGAAGCTGAGGCTGGGGATTGCTTGAGTCTGTGGTACCCTGGGCAACGTGAACCTGTGGCTCCACGGGCAAAAATAGCGAGACCTAGTCTAAAAAAAGAATCCACGAAGAGTGGTTAACTTTTCCGAATTTTTACTTTAACTTGTTATTAGGATGGAATGGCAACTTCAAAATTCCTTACATGGGGGAATCAGAAAGACATATGTCTAAATTATGTACTTTAAATAGGTGAATTTTATATGTGAATTATATTTTATTATGAATATTTTTTAATTTGGGGGAATGAAAAGCTGGTAAAACTCCCTATACACTCTGGTGCTTCTAACTCCAACAATGAAACTAAAGGCTGAAATCTGCAAGGCAATCCACTCCTTCCCCCTTTCAACCACTGCCAACTTTTGTATCTTATTGAAAATATCCTAAATCATTAACTACATTAATGAGTATCCTTTACTTAGTAAACTATGGACATATCACTCTGATATTCATGGTCTTCTCCTAAGGTATTTGATCCTTTTATATCCCTCATTCTGTCAGGATCAATCATTCCCAGACAAACTAAAGGAGCACAATCTAGGAACTATCATCCCAAAACACACTCAGGAAACTTTCGGGTCAGTTGGGGGTGAGAGTCCCAAAAAAGATTTTTTTTCAGAATTCCTTGACTATGGTCATCTTAGAGCAATCCTTCAACTTGAAGATATTACTGTCTAAGTAAAGTGATAAAAACCAATACAAAATAGAGAGTAATTAGTGGGAGAAATATGTTGCATTAAGAAATGACTACAGGGGAAGCAGGAGTGAGGGTGACACAAAAGACTAAGATGATGGTTCATGGGTAATAAGATGGTGGGAGAACCCAGGTTAGATAATGATGTAAAATAAAACAAATTAATAAAAAAATTTTAAATGACTACAATGTCTTCCTGGTAAGCACCTTAAGCAACCCACATTCTTTATTAATTCATGCATACATTCAACAAGCATTTTCTATGTGCCGTCTGATGGCACATGCCATCATCATGTGCCAGCTGTTATGCCAGGTATTGAGAACAATAAGCTATATGGAGCTTAAAATCTGAAGGAATTAGCACAGGTGTATAGGAACCTTTCGTTGGACTTGGGATATAGCAAGAAAATCAGCAACCCAACTAACATTTGTTATGTATACAATTCTTATGAAAATGTTAGTTGGGAGTAAATGGAATAAGAGAAGATCTGAAAAGTAAGACTTTGACAGAGCTTATCTAGTACTGCTTGAGAGGAGACAGCAATGGACACAAATATTCTAGCATTAGAGAGATGGATGGTGAAAAAGTAATAGCTGCTTGAAAATAGATTTTCATTAATTTTGATGTTAAAATCCAAGATCATATATTTCACTTTTTCCCAATTTTCAGTTTACCAGACAACCTTAAATGTCTAAAACTACTTCCCTAAGAGCTATAACATCGAAGGGGCATTTTATGTATGAAACAATATTTGGGTGCATGATTAGATGGTAGGCTGATGATAGGACACAATGTTTGAGATCGGGGAAGTTCTAAAAACTAAGACATATGTTCAATGCTCATCCCTCTAACTGGGGAGGCTGAGTTGCATCCCTCAGGGAAGAATGTGGTGCATTAAGGCCATAGATAAATGTAGAGGACTAGTTACTAAAGAAAAGCAGATTGAGAAAGGGGCTAAAGTCACCACACAAGATAGGGTGCTTAAGGAAAGTGTCAGAGGTAAAGAACAGAGCTTAGTTAAACTAGAGGACCAGAAACTTTAAGAGCAAAGAAGCAGCTAATCAAACAAAAGACAGAGTCAACACATTCTTGAGGCAACCAAACTAAGCCAGGGGTTAAATTTGTACTTATTCCAAGTTTATTTCATTGCTGTTGTGGTCTCAGGTGGCTGGAAAGGGAACACCTTTGATGCTTCTTTCAGAGGAGCAATGTATGGGGTTTGCAGTGGAGAAGCAGGGACTATCTGAAAGGCTTTTCAAGAGGAATTATATTCACTCAAATAACTCAAGTATTAGCTAGGGTACTGCTGGAAGTCAGAAAGTTTGTCCAAAATATAATCAACAGGCCGGGCATGGTGGCGCATGCCTGTAGGTGGCAGCCTAGGAAGCCACAGCCGGGGTCAGGGATTGCGGTTCAAGTCCTGCCAGGAGCACATAGCAAGACCTAGTCCCCAAAAAATAGCTGGGTGTGGGGGCACGCGCCTGTAATCCTAGCTACCTGGGAAGCTGAGGCTGGGGATTGCTTGAGTCTGTGGTACCCCAGGTTACATGAGCCTGCAGTTCCATGGGCAAAAATAGCGAGGCCTAATCTCAAAAAAAAAAAAAAAAAAAAAAAAATATATATATATATATATATAGAGAGAGAGAGAGAGAGAGAGTCAACTTTCTTCAGTTGCTGAGGTTGGTAGCTAGAATTCAAGGTTTAGAGGATTTGACAGAGAATGTTGGGGACTGGGAGTCAGAGGCCGGATGATTAAAATCCACTAGTCTTTCTAACTTGTATTGGCTGTTGGTTTTCTTCTTTTCAGCATCTCAAGTAAGGCTAATGTGTACATAGTAAAACCAAATGTCACATCCCTATGATCAGGATTGAGAGATATGCTCTGTCTCTTGATTCTCAGAACACAGGAAGACATTTAGAAAATCCTTTTTCACACAGCTTTCCATAGTGGCTGAATCAGTTTACATTCCCAGCAGCAGTGTGAGAGTGTTCCTTTCTCTCCACATCCACAACAGCACTTGTCCGTTTTTTGGATGTGGTCATTCTTACTAGTGTAAGGTGGTATCTCATCGTGGTTTTGATTTGCATTTCCCTGACTGCTAGTAAAGTTGAGCATTTTTTCATGTGCCTGATGATCATTTGTATTTCCTCTTTGGAGAAGTGTTTTTTAGTTCTTCTCCCCATTTTTCAACTGGGTTTTTTTCATTGTTTTTGTTAAGTTGTGTGCATTGTCTATTTTTGTTATCAGACCCTTATCACTTGAATGGAAAGCAAAAATTTTTTCCCACTCAGTTGAGTTTCTTTTTGTTTTCTCTGTTGTTGTCTCTTTTGCTGTACAGAAGCTTTTTAGTTTGATGTAGTCCCAGCTGTTTATGTTTTTCCTTCTTCTTCTTCTTCTTCTGTTTTTTTTTTTTTTTTTGGAGACTAGGTCTTGCTATTTTTTGCCCGTGGTACCAGGGACTCAAGCAATCCCCAGCCGTAGCTGGGATTACAGGCACATGCCACCACGCCCAACTATTTTTTGGGGACTAGGTCTCACTGTGTTGAGCTGGGCAGGACTCAAACCGCGATCCCGAGACCCTGCTACAACTACATAAGCTGTTGCTTACAGGCACCTGCCACAGTGCCCAGCTGCCTTCATTTTTTTTACCTGCTATAGATGTGTCCTCAAACTAATGGAAATGGAACTACTATTTAACCCAGCAATTGTGCTTCCGGGAATCTACCCAAAGGAGATCTCAATGCTTGTACAAAGGGATACCTGTGCCCGGATGTTTACTGCAGCACTTACAATTGCAAGGACATGGAAATAACCCATATGTCCCAAAACAGATGACTGGATGAAAAATATGTGGTACATATACACAATGGAATTTACTCATCAATTAAAAATGACAAATTTGACAATTTTATGATAACATGGATGTACTTAGAAGAAATCATATTAGCATAAACAAGTCAGAAAGAAAAAGAAACAGGCAGGGCACGGAGGCTCGTGCTTGTAAGCTTCAGCCTATGAAGCGGCCGGGGCTAGGGATCGCGGTTCGAGTCCTGCCTGGGGCCCCTAGCGAGATCTAGTTCCAAAAAAATAGCTGGGCGTGGTGGCGTGCGCCTGTAATCCCAGCTACCTGGGAAGCTGAGGCTGGGGATTGCTTGAGTCCGTGGTACCCTGGGCAACGAGAGCCTGCGGTTCCACGGGCAAAAATAGCGAGACCTAGTCTTAGAAAAAAAAAAAAAAAGAAAGAAAGAAAAAGAAACAAATGGTTTGACTAATGGGACATAGGAAAAATAAACAAGAAGCCATGAGGATAAGTCAAAACAAGCTAACAACCAAACTGAAGTACACAACTTGGGGGGTGGGGAGAGGGTGGTAATGGTCAGAGAGGGAAGGCAGTAGGTAAACCCCAGGAATTACAAAGATGTGAAATTTATATATAAGTAAATCATTTAATTAAAAAAAGAAAATCCTTTTCACATCCCAGAGCTTTCCAGATATCAGTAAGCTATTGGAATATTGGCATGAAGTCCAGGTAAATAGTTAGACAAAAATTATAATTATGAAAAAAAATCACTATGGGAGAGAGAAGTATGAAAGAAGTTTAAAGAGATTCTACAGCAAATAGACAGGAAGAGCACCTGAGTGAATAAATCACTGGGTTCATATGCTCAGATGATCAACACTGTAGGTAATGAACAGGTAAATGAATTTGTACAAAGTTTTGGACAGTGCCCTCAGAAGCAGGGTAAAAGTAACATAACTGCCAAATAAATGAGTAATTAATAAAAACAGAAGATCCCTCTGACAACGATGACCAAAAGAGGATATTGATGAATACTTGTGAGTCCATTCACTACCACTAGTATAATGTCATAACCATTGAAGATTCTATATATACACTACTATGATGAAAAGATAAAGACAACATTGATAATGAAGTGATGATGACATATAGGAACAGAAAGTATGAGCCGGGCACAGTGCTGTGCGCCTTAATTGCTTGAGTACAGGGTTTGAGACTACCCCAGGCAACCTAGGGGTAAGAAATTAAGTATGACAGTCATACTCATGTAACTAATCCAGAATAGGAAATAGCATAGTATATACATATAGCATATATATAAATACTGAGCACCTATTACATGTCAGGCAATGTTGTAGGTTCAAGGGTGATATAGGGTTAGGAGAAAATCTATCTATATGAAATTCACATTTTAGTGAGGAAACCAGATGAGCTAAGTAATGGTAAGGGCTATGAAGAGAAATAAAGAAGGGCAAAGAATGAGAGTGACAAGGGCACTATGTTAAGTGGAGTGCAAATGTTTTACTGAGATGACATTTAAGAGGATTGATGAAACATGAGAGAAAACCATGCTAGTATTTGAGGGACAATTTTCAGACAGGAAGAAGTACAAATACATAGATCAGAGGCAAGAACAAGTTAGGAGTGTCACAGTAGAAGACAACCAGCATTTCCCTTGGAGTAGAATCAGAATCATCAGTGGCCAACAGTAATTTGGTGAACTGATGCTGAGAAACATATGCAGCAATTAGGTGTGAGCACTTAGCAAGTAGGTATGTTCTGGTTTGAAACAATTATCTGATCCTCTAACTTTTACACAATCCCTAGAACTCATCTAGTCATTACCTGACTAATACATTATCTGTTTTCTTCCACCAGACTTTAAGATCCAGAAAGACAGGCCGGGCACGGTGGCTCATGCTTGTAAGCTTCAGCCTATGAAGCGGCCGGGGCTAGGGATCACGGTTCGAGCCCCACCTGGGGCCTGTAGCGAGACTTAGTTCCAAAAAAAAATAGCTGGGCGTGGTGGCGCATGCCTGCAATCCCAGCTACCTGGGAAACTGAGGCTGGGGATTGCTTGAGTCCGTGGTACCCTGGGCAACAAGAGCCTGCGGTTCCACGGGCAAAAATAGCAAGACCTAGTCTCAAAAAAAACAAAAAACAAAAAAAATAAGATCCAGAAAGACAGCTTGTGGGCATAAGCATAAAACTACTGTTCATACCACAGTTGTTTTTTGCTCCAGCTAGAATAAAGTGACCCCTAGAGACAAGGCAGGGTTCAGACAAATGTTCTCAAATGCCAGTTCAGGAGATTCAGCATCACCTGAATACTTATCAAAAATGCAATTTCTTGGGCCCTACCAGGGACCTACTGAATCACAAACTCTGGGGGTAAAGTACAACGTGCTTTAACAACTCTCCAAGTGCTTCTGATGCATGATGGAGTTTGAGAACCATTGTTTTAATTTGTGGAGGCACAGGACTATCATCCCTTAAAGAACAAATATGCTCGCCTCAAAACCCTTAAGTGATCCCTATGGAATAATTCCCACCAAATTAGATCAACTTCTTGAGAAAGATAATTTAAGGTAGAAGTCACAGATTACATACACTATGACCTCCATGTAGGCTGAAAGCACCAATTTCAAATCTCAATTAGGACAGAAGTAAATAAATTCCAGTGGACACTTGGACAGATAAGCCTTTTCTTTCCTTAAAGAAGTAAACTTGCAGGGATTCAGAGCTGGGAAGACAAATAATCACTAAGATAGTGGAAGTCTTCCATTGTAGATTTGCTAACACTTCATCTATAACACATTTGGAAGGCTTAGCTATTTATTTAGTCTAAGGAATATACCTTTAAGTTTATGAATATATTTTCTTGGATTAACTATGAGGTAGTTTAATAGAGAGGTAGGATAGGCCAAGAGAAAATATAAACCATCTCTGTTCATCAATAGAAAGCAAAAAAAAAGTACTCTATAATTCTTCTGGTAACCTTGCATATTTGACTGGCAAAACATCTTTAAGGCTTTCATTCAATGATCTTTCCAATTCAGTTGACATTCTAAGAATCTTTAGGTTTTTAGCTTCAAGAGAAATCAAGTTCTCTAGAGTTGGTCTTAGCAACAGAAGTAGAACTTCCACTGATTTTCCTTTAGCAAGAGTACAGGTTTGTGCTATAATAGCTATATAGATGAACTTTACTTCCTGTTTTGTATAAACTTCCTAGGTGAGAGTATACTGACAAAGGAATGGAAAGGGTGGTGGCAAGGTCAAGGCTGGTGGGAGACAGTCTGGATGAAATGAAGAATATGAGAGAAAGGGCTTACAGTTCAGGGAAAGTTTTGATATAGGGGGAAGAAAGGGGGAAGATAGGTTTATCATGCTCTTCCAGTTGCAGCCTAGTGATTAGTCTCAGACTCACAAGTCATAAAGGCAGGTAACCTGTTAGTGAGCAGGAGAAGCTGATGCACAGGAGAGGCTTTTGGTTAAATGGGTTTTTGGATCTGCTGCACTGGAGCCTGGCCCACAAAACCACCTGCTGCCTCTGGGCCTTTTTCTTGGAAGTAGTAGTCCTACACTCTCAGCTATCTGGAAATGTTAATCACAGTTCTTTACGAAGGCAGGTGCCAGGATATAAAGGTAAAGCCTAGGTGACTCGTTTCCTAGCTGTGGCCAAATTTAGGCTTATATTGGGAATTAATCTTCTATAGACCAGAAACAACACATACATATATACACACATGCTGCGCGCTATTTGCATACCTGAAGATAAAGGAAAAACCTCTCTCTCTCTGTCTCTCTCTCTAAGAAAACTTAGGGACTGACTAAAATGACCTTCTGATACAGCATTGATGCCACTGACTTCTTTTCCTTATCAAAGTTACCCTTATCAAAGTAGACCACTACACTACCCCTCCCTCAATTACTCTTTGCTTTAAAATGTTAATTGTCTCTCAGGTTTGTCTGTCTTCTTTGAAATTCAACAGGCCCTCACCCTATGTCCCTATATATACCCCTTTCTTTTGTTAATAAAGTTGTCTTATGGCCCATACTTCCATTTCACCCCCAGCTGCCGCTGGTGGCTGGGCAATCTATTCTCCTCGTGGGTTCATTCCTTGTACCTTGCATCTGGAGGTCAACACACACATACATACAGCCTGCTCATCATATAACATGCAGACCTGAACATACTGATGGGTAGGGAACTGAAGAAAATAGCAGTTGTAGCTGCCTCCCTGCCAGGTGTGAGGCTAGACACAATATGCATCTCATTTTTCTTGAGCACAAGAGCTCTTTATACAGCTCCTCTGAAAACAAGAGCCAGAGCATTTGGGAAGAGAATGCCTGTGATTTTTACAGGTATGGCAGCAGTAGTGGAGGTCAGGTTTAGGAGGTGTTTTTGGCATCAATAATTCTGCACTTATCTCTGGAAGTCACATTATTTGATGGTATGATTTCCTCACTCACACCATATAGGGCTTCACTGTCTAGAGGGATAGAGAAAGGCAGTGATGTTATATATCCCACCAAAGTCAAAATGATTTTCTTAGAACACAATTATGATTTTGTCACTCATCAAGATTTCCCATAGCTCAGGGGTCTTAAAACCTGAAAGCCTTATTTAATTAGCATTGCCTTTTCCAGTGTCTTTATAGTTCCTTCTCCAGTTGCTCTTTCCCTCACCCAGGTCATATTGGCCTACTCCACTCCAATGAGCCAAATGCCTTCATCTTTCAGAATCTGCTATTCCTTTTTCCAGAATGCTGTTCTGTTTTGTCTGGCTAATATATACTCCTTTCTCAAGTCTTCTTGAGAGTTTTTCTGACTTCTTAAGCCACATTAGGACCTCTGCCTTATGCTCTGATTACATGGTATTTTCTTTCACTGCAGTAGCATCATTCCAATTATACAACCACATATTTGACTATGTGCTTATTGTCTTACTCCCACAAGGTTATAAAGCTTCACAAAGGCAGGCAACACACCTGTTCTGTTTACTACTTTATTTCCTTTTTCAAGTACAGTGACTGATATAACAGGTGCTTAACAAATTTTCTTGGAAGGAATAAAAAGGAGAAGGAAGAGAAGTAGGGAGGCTGGACAGAAAGAACAAATGGGACAAGGGACAGGGAGAGAGAAGATGGATGGAGGGGAAGAGAAGCAGGGGGAAAAGGAGGAATAAAGGTACTCAATGAGCCTAAATGGGAAGATAGTTGATTCTGTATTTCTGGTGGAAAAGCTGGAAAGGTTAGCATAGCTCTTAACCTAAGACCTTAATACTGAGAGACAGAAGGAAAATATAGTAATTTTTGTTCATGGAATAAATGCTGAGTTCAAACTACTGAAGCAAGTTTAAATGGGTCATCAGAGCAAAAGGTTTGAGATGAGTTGTAGGTACAGAACAAACTGAGGATGGGAAAATCAGGAAAAATAAAAAAATTAAAAATCAGGAGGTAGAATATGAAATAACTTATAAAAATCTAAGAAACCAAAGAGCAAGGTTACTAGTTGAGCTTACAGCTAGCACCTAATACTTTTGATGCAAAGTAGTTTGATTAAAGGCACACACTACAACCATTTGCCACAAATAGATAGATATTGCTTTAATAGAGAAATAAATTGGTACTCTTGAGTAATTAATATTCTTAAATAACTTTCTTGAGAGTTTGGTTAACTCTGAGTACACTAACAAGACTAAATGAGAACTTAAGACATTTCAAAGCTTAGGACTGGATTTGAATCAAGGTGCGCAGCCTAAGAGGGATAATTCTGTGAAGCTCCACCTGAGCAATCGCTGGCCCCTCCCTTCCTTGGCCCCTCCCTTTCTTGCAGCTCCATGGCACCTTAGGAAAGTCAACAATTAAACCAAAGTTATCAAGCACTTAACTTATACATTGTCACATTAGGTCCCTCCTTGATAGTCAGCTCCTGAGGGACAGGGAAAGCACCAATCACATTTTTTTATCTACTAAACTTAGTATAACTCCAAATACTAAATATTCAAAATATTATTAAATAGCTATTGGTACTTATTACATAGGAATTAGGAGTGATTCCCTCAACAGAGCTGTTCATTTCTTGAGGAAAAACCTCTTTAGACCCAGATTCCTTCTGAAAATATAAGGATATGGACTAAATTATCTCAGGCATTTATAAACTGAAGGCTATTGGGACAATGATAAGGTTATGGTTTATACATATTTTTTCACAAACTTTCTACCATTTCTAGTATGTTATTCGGCACATAGTAGGAATGCAATAAATGTAGTAAGCTGACTCCGAATAGATGTACTTAAGTTGAGAAGAAACACAGTAAGTGTTTCTAAGGTTTCCTATATATTGTTTCTAAGTAGAATACCATTTAAAATATACAAGACAAAAATATTTTATTAAATGGACTCTTAAGATGATTTTTAAACAATACTTGGAGTAACTTTGTAATATATTACATTCTTAGTTTTATATATTTTTTATTATCAAAGTCACTAGTAACAGGATAAGCCAGATTAGTAGTTTATAATTATGAGGAACCTAATTTAACTACCATTGACTAAACTAAGTAATCCTTCATAGAGAAAACTGTCCCTTTTTCTGGTTTCACATATGACCTCCTACTCCTCTCTCTCTCTGCCCTCACCCTATAACATTCTCCCTTGTATCTTAATTCATATCTCAAATTTGGAGGGCCTATGTTAACTTATAATGTTTGCATAAACTTCCCAGTACTTTCCACATCCCTCCCCCTTGTTTAACCACATGCCTCACCATGCTGCAAAATAGGTATGCCTTCCAAGGTATCAGGATCATCCACAGTATATATATTCTTCAAGACATCTGTTTCTGGTGGTGGCTTCTGTATGCTGGAAGTTGAAGCTTCCCCAGCTGAGAAGCAATATCTTTAGGTCACCCTCAAAGTGGGATTGAGGAAAGGGAGTGCTTCTTATTCTCTTTCATTTTCTCTATGACTCAACTGTCCAGGGTCTTTTTTCTATATACCCAGTGAAAAATTAGAGAAGTGATGATTCTTCTCAACAACTGTTAATTCAAAAATGTTTTACTCCTTTGACATAAATAAGGGGGAAAGCATAACATACTAAATATAAGTTTTAAGGTTGGAGTGGAAAAGCCCATTTTTCTTTGGGACTTGTTATTAAAGGCTTTAGTATCAGTTACAATGGTATTAAGGACTCCCACAGATGACTCTGAAAAAAGTTGAAAAACTTCACTAATTACCAAGTAATCAACTACCAGCTTATAGGCCATAAATCTTGTTTTCTCTCAACTCACAAGTTCTTTTTATTTACCTGGGGCCTATTCCTACATTCCAAATCAAAATCTTACCTAATTCTTGTACAAGGAAAAGACATGACTCAGTGACATTTTAATCATAGTGGAGATGGAATAAGTAGGTCAGTTGACCCCAAAAGCTTATATTTACACTTAAGTCTCACATCCTGTATTGAAACTTCCTGCAAGAAAACCCATTTTGCCACTGGAATATGATCAGGAGACAATGGTACCTGTTCTCTGAGGAGTCCTGACTAACTGCCGAGATTGAATCACACACATGAAAAATTTCAGATGAAATTCTTCTTTATGCATGGCTGTCTCCTAGAAACAGAGACAGGATTTAATCCAAATGAACACATATGTGGAATGTTTAAGTGTACAAAACTGACATAGATCAGGTATTCTCAGTACCAGTAGGTTTCAGAATCTGACTTTATGTGCATATGAAGTGAAACAGTGATACAAATAATCTACATTTTGACATTTGACAGGCAAGATTCCCTGAACTCAGCAAATATCTTTTTCCAGCTATGGAGACTATCTAAAGAACAGGCCCCCCCCCCAGAAACTTCCCTTAGAGGATTCTGTGTTCACACTTTGTCATCTGGGTCTATAATGGCTATACACAAGTATTTCTCCAAGCACTCTAGAGAGAGCCTGGGCCCAGAGGTTCTCAAAAGTTGAGAGTCTTGGTTAAGATACACTCTGGCCCCTGCCCCTACCATTTTCTCTTAAAAAGTATCATACAGATCATAGCTTAATTAAAGTGCCAGGAACACCAGGGTCATTCATTTCTTCAGATGTCAGCCTTCTGGGTCCTTTCCTATTTTTACTCAGAAAAGTAGGCCAGTGGACTTCCAGTACCCTTCCTCACACCTCTCCAAATTTCTGGAAGGGACTAACCTACAGCAATTCCAAACTGCTTTATTATTTTTGCTTTTATTTTCCCCAATGGTCAAACAACGTGGTACAAAGAGTACAGGATTTCAAGTTAAGAAATTTGTTTCCTTGTCATAGATCGGCTATAACTTTTGGAAATGACTTCCCCGAATCTGTAATACACCTCCAAAAACCTCTCTAAGCACTCGAGTTCTAGGATTCTCAATAAAGCACAAAATGCTTGAAGTCGATTTAGCTCTCAAGTTTCTCCTGAAGCGGTCGCGGGTAGCCCCCTAATCAGGGCAACAGGTAAAAGCAGCCATGGAAACCCTAGTATAAGCAAAAATTGCCAAGAGGAACCAGAAGACTGCGGGTAAGGGGATGGAGGGAACAGCGAAAACCGAAGGACAAAGAGCACACTAACTATTCCGAGACCCAGAACAAGCTCAAACTGAGGTTCAGGGGAATTAGAACTACAGCTCCGACGGTTCCCTAGGTTTCTCCAGCCACACTGCGCAGGCGTTGTGAAGATCTTTAACTCTGCTCTTTGACCTCCGGCCCCACCCATCCTCCCCAGCCACCTAAAGGCTCTTCCGGTATAGTGGAGGTAGTTCCGGTTCGTGGTGGTTCCCGGGTTTTGCCTTCCGCGCCCGGCCGGAAACCCCTTCGCTTAGCAGCCGGTTCCGGTTCGGTGAGTGGCGGCGGGAAGCTGGGGGAGGGGTGAGGATGGAGGGAGCCTGGGCCGGGAGACAGTGCGGGTCCGGGACGGGCATCCTGGGGTGGGCTGGACGGAAGCGGGGACGGCGGTGGGGACGGTCCTTTTTCCTCTGCCCCGCCCCCTGGGACCACCTCCCCTCCCCCCTGCTGTCCTCCGGCAGCCGTTAGTTAGGCTTCCCGAGGCCATTCCTTCAGGCCTCTTTATCGTGGGTGGTGAAGTCGCCGTCCCCTTGCAGTCTCGGCAGGCCCCTACTCAGCGCCCAGCCCTACGTGTGGGGAAAAGACCGCTTGGGATTTCGGGGCTTTCCCGCCAGGATAGGGTCTTCTCAAGGGAAAGCTGATTTCACCGGGAAGCTCAGCTTTCTCTTACACCTGCTTCATCTCCCGCCTTCCTTGAGACCTGAATATTTCACGGCTACTACTGCGTCTCACGTAAACATTTCTTTGAACTCTTTTACTCTGGTATCTCCCTGAGTGTGATATCGCTAGTGCCACCACCAGAAAGAAACGTCTGGACCCTCCTGCCCAGGTTATGAAAATTCCCTTAACTGCCACAGTTTGCTTACCTGTCTCATCGCCTCCTGGTAATTGCCTTGAACTGTCTCTCTCTTGATGTACCCCAGCGTGATCTCACTGGATATATGCCCAGTCTTCTTTAGTTTGGTGATTTCTGTTTATCGGTGCCTCTGCAGTATTTCCATTATCTTGTTGGCAATAACGCTCCTTTATCACTTTCAAGTCAGCCTCGTTAAAATTACTTCATTTTTGATACAAAAGTGGGATGGTGATGATTCTTGTAACATTAATACAAAGCATTTTTTTTTTGTAGGCTCCCAATTATTTGACTTAGGGTTCTTTAAGCCTGATCCCTTAACTTTCTTCCAACTTAAAGATTGTCTCCTTTTCTCCCTCTTATCCCTTTGTGGAAATTTCATTTGTTTTTATGTTCAAGTGGCTCATTCATTTTTACTTTATTCCAATTAATTAACCCGATTTCAAAGATAGTTTTCATTCATAGCACCTATCTTATGAGTATAATCTAGAGAGAGCAAATGGATTCAAAAACAGGTTCTACTGCTTCAGACTGGTGATGTAACTCTTGACTACTGCTTTGAAAGTCTTTTTCTTCCCCTGATTGCCACACCTCCTAACAACCGGACCAATTTACTTGTCTTGCTGTGTCTTTTTATGAATCTGACTTCCCATAGTACATAGTGGACTTCAGTGCTGGGGTATTAGTTTGTATTCCTATTTGTATCCCCAGTACCCTTATATAGTTTGGTGCACATTTAATGTTTGTGTGTCAAAGAAGTTCAATGTGCAGTATTTAATATCTTAGAATTAATTTGAAGAGATACATATAAAATGTGAGAAACAAATACTTGGTGAATATAGCTATGTCATAGGCGGTTGTTTTCCAGAGTTCAGAGTGGGGTGACTCACAAGGTCACTTCCATACCTTTCGTACCATATAAATAATCCTAACCACATATTGGTCCTGACTAAATCCAATTGCACAATACTTTTCCTAAATTTGTATTTCCTAGTAACATCATAGCTCTAAACATTCTTTTATAATCACCTCTTTGCATGTACTCAAGCTTGTAAATGTTTTATCACACTTGTTAGATTCTGTTAAGTCAGTATCTTTTTTCTCTTTCAGATTTCTTGCTGTGTTTATATGCTAACTTGACTTCACCTGAGTACTGTAATTCTTTTAGCAAATAAATGACCAGTATGAATTAGGAAGTTAGTTATTTGAATACTTTCCTTAAAAGAAAAAAGTTTATGTTTGGAACACTTTGGTGTCATTAGGATTCTAGATCCAACTTTTCATGTTGAATCTTGCACTGTCTCTTGCAATGTCATTACAGATGAATGAAAAGGAAGTACTATAAGCTTGCTAAAAAAACTGGATTTATTTGTATTAAAATGTAAATGTGGGATTTTAATTATTAAAATTGTGAATTAGTGTGGATTCCTCAGAGTTTGTTAGGAATTGCATTTCTCTTGACAAAGTATATGATTCCTTGAATGAGGCTATGTTACAGCATGTGAAATTCTGTGATTTTTGTTGTTGTTGTAGAAAGCATATTTGCTTCATGCTTACTTCTCTATTCACATCTAAATCAGCAATACAAACATGGGGTTGTTCTACTGGAGACCAGGCTTTTAAATCAACACTCTGCTCAATTTAACAAAATGGACTAGTGATGACAATTATGAAAGGGCCTAAGTGAAATTTGAAAAAGTTATTGCTAGTTTATTGATTCATAGTCTTCTCAATCCAGGACCCAGGGAATTCTGTTTTATTAAAAAAGAAACAACAACTTGGAGAATTTCCAAATAGAAACCTCTTGTTAAATATTTGAAAACATTTTTGAAACCTTACATCTAAGCCTTAAATTTCTTTAGGGATCTCCCTGACAAGACTAGTTATCATATGATTTGTAGCTATGCTATGGAAACCTGGGACAAGCCTGAGACAAGCATTCTCTTTTCTTTTTTTAATTCCTTTTTTTACTGAAGTACGTTGGTTAAAAATGTTATGTAGGTTTCAGGTGTACATCATTATAAATCAACACATATAGACAATGCATTATTATATAATCAATATTGCCTCTATAATTGATCCCTTTTACCCAATTTACCCACTTTCCTTCCTGCTTCCTAACTACCAATTTAAAAGTTGGTTTTTGTTTGTTTGTTTTACTTAGTTCTTTCATTTGTTTTGTTTATTTATCTATCAGTGAAGTCACACTTTGTCTTTCACTTTCATTTATTATGATACCCTTTAGTTATTTTGTTACCTTTGGTATGATTTCAGATTTCCAGAAGCTAAGTAGTAGTCCTTGTATACCATATCTTTATCCAGTCATCTGTTGATAGCACATATGTTGTGTCCAACTCTTACCTATTGTAAGCAATGCTGTGATGAACAAAAAGATACACATCTCTTTAAATTAGTCATTTTGTTTGTTGGGGAGTAAATATCTAGAAGTGGGATTACGATCATATAGAATTTCTATTGTTAATGTTTTGAGGAACTTCTGTACTGTTTCCGTAGTAGCTGTGTCAGTTTACATCCCCACCAAAGCTGTTCAGTGGTTTCCTTTTATGCACTACCTTTCTAAAACTTGTTTCTTATCTTCTTGAAAATAGTCGTTTCACAGGTGTGATGTGATAGCTCATTGTGGTTTTGATTTGCATTTTAGTAATAAGACATGAACATCTTTCCATGTGTCTGTTCATTATTTGTCTTCTCTGGAATAGTGTATTCACTATTTTTTATAATCCACATTTTTAATCCCATCTTTTAATCTAGTTTTTTTGTTGTTTGCAAATATATTCTCCCATGTTTTGTTCTGTTAGTCACGTCTTTCACCATCAAGCAACCTTTATTTTTGTGTGCATTTTGTTACACTGGGTGTAAAGAATACCTATTATTATCCAGTACAGTGAAGTCCTGATACTCCTGTGTAGTCTCTTTAAAAATAAGATAATGAGATTATGAATACTATGACTGTTACCGTTGGAGTCTTGGAAACCTACCAAGAAGCAGGTGTACCAAGGGCATGTTTATTAACCTTATTCTAAGCACTGAAACTGTGGCTTCTGTTTTCTGGGAAAATTGGTTGTATAAACCAGAGGAGAAAGTAATTTAATATAGGCAAAGAAACTTTGATCTGAGGCAATTTAATCATGAGGGAAAAAGTTCTTACTATAACTATGAAGTATTCCTTGATTGTCCTGTGTTAGTAGCTATACGTTTGGCTATAGAATAAAATATATGGAAGAGAACCACTGCATGATTTATTACTTAGCTATAAAATGGTTTAGTAGTGAATTGAGAAGAATTTCTAGGTTATAATTTCAGTGCTGTCTTTGTCTTTACGATCATATGCAGACAACATAAATCTCCAATGATTAACTCTTCCAGCTTGGTTCTTGGCTTTAATATTTGTTCTGTGATTCTGATAGTAGTTGCTGTTTGGTGGTCCCATTCTCTTCTCATCAAGTTAACTCTCCATACCACCTTATGTTTTTTCTCCACCAAGAATGTGAATGTCACTTCTTTGTGACTTCCTGTTCTTTATTCATGGAAATAGATGCTTCAGTATGTAATGTTTCCATTTTCTTTCTTTTGTAGGATTTTGTAGCTTTGCTAAAGTCAGTGATGTGAAAAGACTTGACATGGGTAAGATTGACTATGAAGTCATTCGTTCTTTTTAGTATTCTGATTTGTTAAGCAGAGTGAAAAAATGGATTTTCCTAATATTTTCATATTTGTTCCTTTGTGCTTTTAGTATTTTCAGGGAGATCTCAATCTTTTTTTTTTTTTTTTTTTTTTTTTTTTTTTTTTTTTTTTTTTTTTTTTTTTTTTTTGAGACTAGGTCTCGCTATTTTTGCCCGTGGAACCGCGGGCTCATGTTGCCCGGTGTACCACAGACTCAAGCAATCCTCAGCCTCAGCTTCCCAGGTAGCTGGGATTACAGGTGCGCACCACCACACCCAGCTATTTTTTTGGAACTAGGTCTCGCTAGGGGCCCCAGGCGGGACTCGAACCGCGATCCCTAGCCCCGGCCGCTTCATAGGCTGAAGCTTACAGGCACGAGCCACTGTGCCCGGCCAGATCTCAATCTTAATGTAATACTCTGCACAAACTATTTTCTTTGGGATGGTTCATTGTACCATTTGGAAAAAAATTTTATTTATTGTATTGAAAAAGCCAAGTACTCTAGCAAACATTTACTGTATACAAGGCCCTGTTCTAATTAAAATATTTTAATTTATTTAATTTTCACATCTGCTTTATAAGAATTCATAATAGCCCCCATAAGTACTATTATTAGCCCCATTATATGAGCAGTGAAACAAGAGGCAGAGGTTTAGATACACAGTTGCCTGGGGTCAAAGAGTTATAATTCTCAGAGCCAGGATTTCTTCCCTACTACTAAAGAAATCTTTACTACTCTTCTGTACTGCTTTCTCTATGACTTCCTATTTAATTAAGGTAAGTTGTTTTTTTTTTTTAACTTTAGGAATTTATTTGAGACTGTAGCACCAAACAACAGATAGAATTATTCCTGATTAAAGTAAATTCTTAATTTGGTTAGCTGGTGGCATTGAAAGTTAATTAATTGGAGCATTTTCCACTATTCATAATACTTTTAGTTTGTACAGGGAAACAATATAAAGTTAGTACTAGTAGCCACATTTGCAGTAATATGAAAAGTCTATCAAGTTAGATCTTTTTTTTTTTTTTTTTTGAGATTAGGTCTTGCTATTTTTGTCTGTGGAACCGCAGGCTCTCGTTGCCCGGGGTACCACAGACTCAAGCAATCCCCAGCCTCAGCTTCCCAGGTAGCTGGGATGACAGGCGCGCACCACCACGCCCAGCTATTTTTTTTGGAACTAGGTCTCGCTACGGGCCCCAGGTGGGACTCGAACCGCGATCCCTAAGCCCCGGCCGCTTCATAGGCTGAAGCTTACAAGCACGAGCCACCGTGCCCGGCCTTATCAAGTTAGATCTTAATAACATCCTGTATACTCCTTTAAAATCACATTAGTTGTCTTCTCTTTTGCTTTCTCTTTTTCCATTTGTTTTATCTTCTCCCCATGTCATTTGTTTTCCTTTTCTTTCATTGCTGATACCAGTGTAAATGTAGGGTTCTCTTATTCATTTGTTTGAGTGGTCTAAAAATGGTTATTAAAGTAAGGGTGAATCACAATATTAAGTGATTGAGCATCAGCTATTATCAGCTAATATCTGTTAATATGAATAAATTATGCTTTTACAGAAAAATATTATTCAGGTGCGGTAATTTTTAAAGCACTTTTTAACATTAAAACAGGAAATAAATCAATGTTAAATATGGGTTTTTTTGTGTGTGTGTGTGTTTTTTGTGAGACTTGGTCTCACTATTTTTGCCCGTGGAACTGCAGGCTCACATTGCCCGGGATACCACAGACTCAAGCAATCCCCAGCTTCAGCTTCCCAAGTAGCTGGGATTACAGGCGTATACCACCACGCCCAGCTATTTTTTTGGAACTAGGTCTCACTACGGGCCCCAGGTAGGACTCGAAACGCAATTCCTAGCCCTGGCCGCTTCGTAGGCTGAAGTTTACAGGCACAAGCCACCATGCCTGGCCCTTAAATGTGTATTTCTGAATGATGAAATTTTCCCCCATTTTTCTTAATATTTATTTATTTTTTTACAGTTAAAACTTTGGAAATTTAGTTTGGAGGAATTTTATTATTTTCAAAACTTAAAATACTTTTACAAGTTTTGAGCTATTTAGTACAAGTTTTGAGCTATTTAGTAGATGATCTTAGTCAGTTCCAGATGAGCCAGTTTTTTCATGAGGGCCTCTTTTGACAGTGATATTTTAAGATCTCTTGCCAATGTTTAGTTATGAAAGAGGTTGTTTTTTTTTAATGTAGAACTGTTCTTTGGAAAATGGTTTTACTAGCTACTAAGATTGGTTCATAGGTAAGTAGTTATTGAAGAATTGTGACTTGAACTAATCCAGACTTTTTCCCCAGATGATATTGCTGATGGGATGAGGATGGATGCTGGCGAAGTAACTTTAGTGAACCACAATTCCATATTCAAAACCCATCTTCTGACACAAACAGGTTTTCCGGAAAACCAGCTTTCACTTTCTGATCATCAGGTTAGGAATAGTTTTCTTCCTTTAATTAATGAATTGTTTTGGCTTGAATTTTTATCTAATGTAGTTTAAGTGCCACACTCAAAGTACAAGCATATATGTAAACTTTTTAGAAGAAATTCTAGTGTTCAGAATTATATTTCTTATGTTATAGTTAAGAGAAGAACCAGATTCAGTATGAGTTTTTTGAGAACAGTACCTTTTAGAAAAGTTTTAATTATTCCTTTGACTATTACTGTTACTGATGCATAAAGCAATATTCTCTTCAACTAGTGTCTTTAAATGAGTGAATATTAAATGGGGGTTAGGAAGGGATGTGTAAATATATGGAATCAAAACTAAGTTGACTCTGTCAACCTGTTTTATATGATACAATGTGCTCTCAGAACATTATGTGCTGAATGCATATTTACCTTCTAATGAGCATTCTTTGATTAAGTTATATAATATTTTGCCCATTTTCCCATTGAAGATACTTATTTAATCAGATGTTTTCATTTCTTATTAGTAAATTATAATATATGTAATTAAAATATAATTGTGTTGTCTTGTTTAATAAGACATTTTTCTCTGGTATAAATTTTCATTTTATTTTTCAAAATATGATTTAAGAAAAATTTCTGTTTTATTTAGATTTTACCTTCCAGGCAAGGAAATTTGGATCAGTCTCTTACATACGCCCCAAGAAGTGCAGCTTATAATCCAAATTATTATTCAGGTATGACACATTACTTGGAATCAAAGCATTTATACCTCTAGATTTCTTCTAGCAAGTCATTTGTCTTTACCATCTTTAAAAGTAAAAACATCGTCAAAAACAAAATATTTTCTCCTCTAAAACATTTCAATAAGTTGTGGTGGGTGGGTGGGTGTGGGGTGTGGGTGGGTGTGGTTGCTGTAATACTTGGCTAATCTAGTCTCAAACAAATGTTGATTTTTTTTTTAATAGAAAAGAACTTTTTGGAATCCATTTCCCCTTTTGTCCACCATACCATTGTAGAAAAAGTACAGCTTTGTTTTGGGCTTTTTTTCCTTTTCTTTCGGGATATGTGTATATGATGTAAAGGATATTTACTTTGTATTGCTATAAAACAAAGCATGAATCTATTTGTATTCTGCTTAAAGCCATGAATCCTAAAAATCGATTTGTACCCAAGCTGTCCCTTGGTCAGGGCTGGAAATATTAGCTGCATGTTTCTCTCTAGCACCTGCCACAGCCATGCTTGCGTATTCAAGGGCTTGCTGCTCATCTTGTGATCCATGACAGAAGTCAGCATTCTCTAGGCCTCTCCTAACCCCTAGCCTTCTTGACTTTTCAGCTACCCACTTCCTACAGTTTGGACTCTCAATAATCTGCCTCTGTCTTGAGCAAACTAAAAGTTTTTTGTTGGTTAGTCTCCTGGCAGTATGACCAGGAACATTATAGTCACCTTCCCATGTCTTTTCACTCCTCATGCTTGTATCTCTTCACTTTACCACAAGTATGGGCATACTCTAAGCGGCAGCCTTTGAACCTTTCCCAGAGGGATTTTTTTTATAAGGATAAATTAAGATAGTAAATATGAAATGCAAATAATAATTGTGATTTGACTTCCTCAGGATTTTTTGTCAGCAAAATGAGATCTCTCAAAAAGACTATGGATGCTCTTTTAGATTTAATTTATATTTAAATGTCATTTAGTTGGGTGGTACTTTGCCCTGGGCACTAAATTTCCTTTCCAGAGTTGGAAAATGGTCTTCCCATAGTGTACATAATTTGCATAGAAAAGTCAATTAATTTGTTCAAAAGTACATCTGCTACCCTTGTTACCATAAAGGCCTTTATAAAAACAGACTGAAGTTTGGACTCATTAATCCTGGAGTGAGTAGTTAGTAGTTAAGTCAGATCAGTAATACTTCCTGAAGTCAGGCTCTGTTTACTTATAAACTCATGTGCTAGTTTACCATTGGGAAGAATTTTTTTATGTTCTAGTAATAACAATTTTTATATTGAAAATTATACTCAAAATCTTTTGACCATAGCTCAATTCTTATTTAACCTGGCCTTTTCTGATTTTCATCCATTTGTACATGCATGGCATACTTTATATGATTCAATATAATCTTTTTTAGCTCAAATTTTTAATTTTTTAATCTTGTTTACATATTCTTCAAATCTGTCATTTTCGTTGATTTCTAACAATTCATGGAAATTGATTATCCACATTGATGTTTATTTAAACTTCAAAATCAAAAAGCTCAGAAAACCAAAAATGTTTTTAATAATTCATATGGCATAATACCTAATGTAATCTGAATTCATTCCTTGGCAAAGCCTGCATAACTGACATGAAGCGATGGCATAATACCTAATGTAATCTGAATTCATTCCTTGGCAAAGCCTGTATGAACTGACATGAAGCTATTTATATTTATCTCTATAAATATGAGCATACTTTTTGTTGGAGATGAAGCAATATTTTTTTTAATTTAAAATTTTTAGTTTATTTATATATAAATTTCACAACATTGTAATTCCAGGGGTTACCCTCCCACCCTCCTCTCCCTCCCCCCCCCTTTTCCCTCCTGCTCAAAGTTGTGCACTTCAGTTTGGTTGAAGCAATATTTTTGATAACAGGTACTGCTTCAGGTTATATTTGGAAATGTTATACCAGGTTATTTTAAAATTTCAAAAATATTAATTTAGAAACTGAACTCAGGATTATGATTTAAGATAATAGGCCTGTGTTTTCATCTGCTTCATTACTTTCTCTGTGGTTTTGGTCTCTCTCACCCTTGCCATTTTTAGATATTATAAATAACGTCACCTAGCATTTACATACACACATTCTTTTCTGTTAAGTTTCAGTGGTTACTTGATATTCACTAAGGATATCTGAGGTCACCTCAAATCTTCATATTCTTGACCAGTGTGATAATTGACCAGATCCTTCAGATCTGTTTAGTTCCATGATTTTTGAGAGTTATAGTTTTCCTGTTTGTCATCATACTACAAGTTGATCCACATATCAGAATCTTACACTAAAGTTTTATCTCATTCAAAGTCTTTTTTTTTTTTTTTTTTTTGAGACTAGGTCTCGCTATTTTTGCCCATGGAACTGCAGGCTCTCGTTGCCCGGGGTACCACAGACTCAAGGAATCCCCAGCCTCAGCTTCCCAGGTAGCTGGGATGACAGGCGTGTGCCACCACACCCAGCTATTTTTTGGAACTAGGTCTCGCTACCAGCTCCAGGCTGGACTCAAACCACGATCCCTAGCCCCTGCCGCTTCACAGGCTGAAGCTTACAGGCAAGAGCCACCATGCAGCTCAAAGTATTTTTTCAAGAAAAGAAAAAATACAAATAGTTACTGTATACATAATGGCAATAGGATAATAGTGAGTGATAGTCTTATTCAAATGGGAATGCTAAGCTATTAAATTCATTCTCTTAAGTTACCCCCAGGAGCAGAACCTCTACCAAATTTCATCTAGTCCCTGCCAGACAAATTTATGGCATGTTACAGACCTCCAAGATTGCTCTCTAACAATCAAAATTTTATTTTATTTTATTTGAGACTAGGTCTCGCTATTTTTGCCTGTGGAACTGCAGGCTCACATTGCCCAGGGTACTATAGACTCAAGTGATCCCCAGCCTCACCTTCCCAGGTAACTGGGATTACAGGCGCCACTACACCCAACTATATTTTTTTGGAACTAGATCTCATTACATGCTCCCAGGGGGACTTGAACCACGATCCCTGGCCCCAGCTGCGACTTCCTAGGCTGCTACTTACAGGCATGCGCTACCATGCCCGGCCACAATCAGAATTTTAAATCTGTGAATGCCAAGTAGCTATGTCCTTTTTTTTCTGATAGTAAAATCATTAATTCAGATTAGTTTTTATGGATACTTCTAAGAAATTTGTTCCATTGCCATATTCATTTCAATTCATTCAAGTCCTGAGGAATTTTGTCTCTGCTCTCTCCCTTGGATATAGTCCCCATGTTGATTTCTGTGGTCAGTCTCAAGCCTTACCTGTTGACTGTGTTAGATGTGGACCACAAGTTCACTTGCTTTACTGCCTATTGGTATTTGTATCCCCTCTCACCTTTCTGTCTATTCTCACAATGAGAATGAACACAGTAAAGCCCCAAACTTCAGAATTTAGTGTCTGGAAATCCTATTTAATATTTTATTGGATCTGCTTCTCTCTATCAAGCTTTTACAAAACCTGCTTCTCAATTTAATCAAGATTAGACCACAAAAAATGTTGATTTTTAAAAAGTTTTAGAAAGCGGATAAAATGCAATATTCACTTTAGAAAGCGGATAAAATGCAATATTCACTTTAATAACAGTGATATTGGAAGTATGATAAAAAGAAAATTAAAACATTTTAAGCTTTTGAAAAAATAGATTAAGATAAAAAGAAATGATTTTGTTCATGCTTGGAATCCTCAATGTCTTATCTTTGGAAAATATATTAAATCGACTTGTATCCAGTATAATAGCTAAAGTTTTTAAGAGAAGCAGTGGTAGTTCTGTGGTTATTACCAAGCATACTTTTTAAAATGTAAAATTTATTTTAATGTGTTCATAAAGTATTGTCTGTCCTTATAAAAAGTTTAGTACCAACATCCCATTAAATTGAATTTTGGGTGTATTTACTTATAATTTTATATGTGTGTATACGCCATAATGGGTATTCTGATTTGTGGCATTTGCAGCTCTTCTTAGTGGTGACAGAGAACCAGATTAAGCCCTGATTTTAAAGAGTGTCTGTAGCCCCCTGTTGTTCCCTCTCCAGTTTTGCTGGGTCACTTCAGCAATAGAAGATTTTTTAGTGATTTCAGTGAGTGGGAGTGGAACCATCTTACTTGGTTGGGCTAGATCCTGTGCTTTTCCCTTTCATTTTAAAACTGAAACCTCTGTCAGGTGTTACTGAGGAGACTACTATGGTTTATCCTTGGTCTCAAATTTTATACTCTTTAGAGTAATTTACATTTTTGTAACTTCAAGTAAAATCTTGATGTAACATCTCTAGTTAGATCACCTCTTAATCAAATTTTAGCCAAAATATGTGAGACAGTGATTTCTACTGTTAGTACTTTGCATTTAAATTTAAAGATACTAATTTTAAGATCCTTTAATGACTCTTTTTCATTAGCTGTATGTCTCTGTCCTTAAATTAATAGCAATAAATGCTAAGTATAGATACTGATTACAATGAAGAAATGTTAGAATTCATTTTGAAAGTATTTCAAAGTATTGGATTTGGTTCATACTCTGGTGAGTCAGCTGATACTGACACCACCTTTGACTACTGCTTTTTTTTCATTCTAAATTCTGGTAATCCTTATTAAACTACAAAAAATATAAAGAATTAAAATTGTTAGCTGCCTTTTAAAAATTTATTTAAAATAACATGTCTTGTAAAAGTATATTAATATACTTTGAAAGAGGATCTTCAAAGTGATGTCTGTCTGCATTAGACAAAAATTCAGGGAGTAGAAAAATTATTCTTGTCTATCTATTCCCTTTCCTTGTTCTCATAGCCTCACATCTGAAGTTATTTATAAGACACTGTTTAAATTGTCTAAATCTGCTGATAGAAGAGGCCATAGAAATTGATCTATTAATGAAACTTTAGGAGATTTTTATTAGCTCAGTTTGGAAGACACAAGTCAAGTAGTCAAATAATAAATGGCCTGATTGTAGTAGCAAACATTGGAGTATTGATAAATCTGATTATTGCAGCAAGTGTCATAGCAGATCTAGATGGGTTATTCCTGCCATAGCCAACCAGAATGAGCAACAATTATGTTATCTCTGCTGTTAGAGAAAAGCCCTAAGTCATGAACATAGTAACTAAAACTGAGAAAATAACACCAGCTGCTTAGTAAGCATTAACTGTTGTTCATTTGAATTACAATTCTCCTTGGCCCTCCACCTGCTTTCTTACTGGTCTGGCCTACCTTCTTTCAGGCCCAGGCCTGGGAGTGCTTGCAAGATATAGTTGGGGTAAAATGTTGACTTTTGGTGGACACCACGGAGTCACATTGATGCAGATAAGGCACATGGCTGTGGCAGGATTCAGCTCCTCATCAATTTTCAGGTTAGTATGGCTGAATCAATTATAGTTTATAGAAGTTCCCTTACTACAGACTTTACTGGCAGTGAAGACTGGGATCACTCTTCCATGAGAGACATGGTGATATGCCACATTTCTTTGGAAGGCAATATTAGACATGGTTGAACTCATATGGAGAATCAGCTGTAATTGTTTGTTAAATTTTTTTCAACTTTTATTCTTTTAGACAACCCTTCCTCAGACAGTTTTCTTGGTTCAGAAGACTTAAGGACCTTTGGTCAGAGTGCAAATGGTCAGTGGAGAAATTCTACTCCAGCATCAAGTTCAGCTTTACAGAAATCAAGAAACAGCCGAAGTCTTTACCTCGAAACCCGAAAGACCTCAAGGTAGGTATTCAAAGTTAGGTTAGGTTGCAAACCCTTCTTTTCAACTTAAAACTATAAAATATGGACAAGTTCACTTTAAATTTTCAGTTCTTAATTTCCTTGGCACTACGTTTTGATAGCAACCAAATCTTATCATTGAAGGAGAGAGTTTGAGGAAGTAGTGAATATAAATATGTTAGAACTCATGAAGATCAATTTGACTATTATGAATTTGTAATTGAGTATCGGTCAATTTCTGTCCTTCAGAAGCAAAGAAACTAGCATATTTTATAGGCAGACTTGACTTTAACCAAAGAAACGCTATACCTTATGGTCTTAGTCAACTAGACCTAAGCTACTTAAGAGAATTGAGGCTCAAATAATTTACCCTGTTCAGTCTAACTTCATAGGGCCTGCCTATTTCCTCACCAAGACTATACTGATTATTAAGAGTCAGATGAAGTTTGACTTGAACAGTTTTTCCCTCAGTTACTTTATTATAATAGTAAAATACTTTTAACTTTACATTCCACTCTGGGTGATGGATTTTCCAAATTTAAATTTTCCTTTTAATCAAAGCTAACGTTTCTGATGATGTTGATTGAAACTAATAAAATGTCTTATTTCACTTTATCTGCACGTGGACTCTGAGAACATCAGTACCACTAAGAGTTATTTTCTCTACTTAATATTTTTAAAAACTGTTCAAGGATTTATTAGTAGCATTCACATTGTAAAACATTGTATTTATACATACATCATTTGGCAGATGAGGTTTTTTTCCTTAGTTATTCCACAGTTTTTTCTTTCTAATTGTTATAGAAATAGTGTATGTATGTGCTTTGTTAAAAAAAAATTGGATAATACAGATAAGTAAAAATAAAATTTTTAAATTTCTGTGAGCCAGAAGTCACTGATCTCAGTAATATGTTAGTACAATTCCTTCTGGATATTTTTCTCTCCATTAGCATACTTTTTAAAAAAATGCGTTCATACTATGCATACTCTTGTAATTTGCTTTTCCAGTCAGTCTTCTCAATAAATTTTATCTGAGTAATTTTTCCAATACAGTAAATTTTATCTTTTACATTAAAATATATTTAAAATTTCCTAGTTGACCCAAACTGTTTTGTAGTTTGTATAAATTGAATCTGATCTCTACCATCCTTAAATCTCCTATTAATCTATAGTAGCCCCTTTTAATGTGACAGGACTTTTTTCTCCTTATGCGGTTTTCTTATACATAGGATCATTTTGTACATTAGAAAATCTGCAGTTTCTGGCTTACCATTAGTGAGACCGAATTGATTTGTGGATTGAGGAGAAAACAACTTGGTCCTGAATTTGTATGTTAGATTTTCCTTCTTGTACTGGAATGTAATTTAAATGATGCTATTTTGGCACTATATGAACAGCTTCATATCAGCCTAATTAATTAATTAATTAATGTCATCTGATATATCAGATGATAACACTGATAACTTTGTTAAAATTAGTGAAATAATATCTTCCTAGTTTTATCATTTTCATACTTATTGACAACTCTTTTATAAAAGAACTTTTTCCCTCATTAGCTAGAGCTATTTGGTTATTTCAAAATATATTCTCTACTGCGAAGGCAGGATAAATTGGATTTTTATTTTTCATTACCAATTTCCAAAATAAGGATTGTTTCTTCTTTTGAAATAGCCACTTTCTGTGCTCCACTTAATTTTTTCTGTACTTTTTTCAGTGTCATCATGGATTAAATGTATTTCAATCTACTATAGTTATTATTCTTTTAATACATTTTTTACAGCATTGACAAGTACAGATGTCAGACTTACTAGTTTGCCTGATACTGTTTATTAGTAGCTCCCTTACTTTTTAGCTTTCCAGGATGCCCTCATAATTATTATTTCTTATCAATCTTGCATTAAATATAAACACACACACAGAAGCAAAATAAATATAAAAAAAATTGTGGGGAATTCATTATGCCATTTCCAAAAAAATTTTACTGTCCATTTGTCTTTTCCTGTATGTACCAACCCATCATAAGAAAGTAAATCTGAAAATTCTGAGTCTTTGCTCCTTTCCTCACTCCTAACACACATAGTAACCATTAGAGTTTGAAGAACTGAGCATATATGTTTATTTTCATTAGATGTAATCTGATTCCATTTTGATTAAGACCACTTGCCCTGATTTAAAGAATTGATTTAATTGAATTCAGTTTAGTCAGTTATGAATATCTCTATTCTGCAACATCATAAAAAAAAAGGATATTCATGTTTAGAGCAAGTACCTCAAACTTTCTGGGTAATGATATATGAAAATGAAACTTTAAATTATTAATGAGCCTTAAAGATAAGTGGATTTTGAGTTTACGAAAGTATGTTTTCTGCCAATTTTTGACTTTAGCTGGAGCGTAAATCAAGTGAAAAAAAAAAAAAAAAAAAACTCTCCTTCAGAGGTGCTAACTAGTGAGGCCAAAGGAGAATTCATAGAAAAGCAATCTAATAAAAAGCCTTCTGGTTGTTTCATTAATGAAGGATGTGGGTCTTCTATTGTTATTTTAGAAACTTTTAAAATTCATTATAAGAATTTTTAAATTCTTAAAACTAGTTTAGAATCTTAGTTAAGATTTTTCAACTTTATTCATCTTTGCATATTTAATATAAAATCATTTCCTTCAAAGAGCTTGGGGGGAGGGTCTTTGGGGAATAAGTAGAAAGTATGTGTATATGTGTGTTCAGGACACAGGTTTTCTGAAGAAATCTAGTCTGATATGCTTTCTGTCTTACCACATAACTCTGTGGTTTCTGAGCAAAAGACTTAATAGATTTTGAAGCTAAGAAATATAATTTTAGGTGTTTGATAATAACAGGCAAGATTGAATGTGGTACAACCTGATAGAGCAACCCATGTACGGTTTCTTGTATATTTCCTCCAAGTGCTACAATATAGTTCTGATTTTCACTTGTATTATTCTTTGAAAATGAAAATAATCAGTAGATTAAATTTTCTTATTTGCTGTTTTTATTTTTTTTTTTTTATTTTTTAGTGGATTATCAACTAGTTTTATGGGAAAGTCAAGCTATCACTGCCATGCATCTGCATATGAAAAATCTTTTCCTATTAAGCCTGTTCCAAGTCCATCATGGAGTGGTTCATGTCGTAGAAACCTTTTGAGCCCCAAGAAAACTCAGCGGAGACATGTTAGCACAGTGGAAGAGGTAAGGAAACTGCAACAAAAGGTACTAAAAGAAAGAATCTTTCCCTAAGTACAACCACTTGTTTACTCTGATGGAGATGTTTGTTAACCATTCTACTTAATATTTTCTGTACTTTTTCTTTAATTTTTTTGGAGTGCTATCGTCTATTCTAAAAAAAGAGGTATTTTAGAAATACTTCATTCTTATTTTTACCATTTTTATTCCTGTTAGCAGATTTAATCTTCTTCAGTAGTGTCAGAAGGACATCTTTGAATTTACTAATTTTGCTTACATATTGTAAAAATTAAAATGTTACCAAATGAAGCTAAAGATCTCTCAACTACTATCTATAACCTTACTTCCCACCGTTTTTCGGACCCTTCCTAAATGCTACATGTGATAAAATTTGGTGTGTGTGGGTGGATGGGGTGTGTGTGCGTGTGTGCGTGCGTGCGTGCAGTCTCGGTCTTGCTATGTTGCCCAGGATAAAATTTGGGGTGTGTGTGTGTGTGTGTGTACACGTGTGTACTTGGTCTTGCTATGCAGGGATGGGGGTGGGGGAGGTGGGGGTGGGGTGTGTGTGGGTGTGTGGACTGACTCGGTCTTGCTATGTTGCCGGGGGCGGGGTGGGGGGGTATGTTATGTTGCCCAGGGTAGTCCCGAACCTGTGGATTTAAGTGATCCCTAGCCTCAGCCTCTGAGGTAGCTGGGATTACAGGCATGTGCCACCACTCCCAGCTGTTTTTTTTGAGACTAGGTCTTGCTATGTTGCCCAGGGTAGTCTCATACCCACTGAGTCAAGTGATTACTAACTCTGCCTCCCAAGTAGCTGGGATTACAGGCATGCGCCACCATGCCCTGCTGATAAAACTTGTTAACCTGGATTTAATAAAATACTTACCCTTCTTCTTAGAAACATTGTTTTCTCAATATTAAAAAAAACAAAAAAACAGGCCAGTTAAATACTTTATATTCTTCTATTATGATTTAAATCTGCAAGATCATAGACTTTCCCCAAAGAACAGTGTTCCGTTGACACTTAGATTGTTCCATTCGCTCATGTGAGAGAATATTAGCAAATACGGCACAGATATAACATGCAGAACTTTTGAGTCAGCCGTAAGATCACTGTAAAAGAATACTGACTGTAAAGCATCCTGCAGTTTTTGCCTACCCTTGTTCCAGCCCATCCACTGCCATGCTGCTACCACCATGGGAAGAAACCAGACCCAAACATCCACACTATATATAAGCTATATTTCTTTCTTTCTTTCTTTCTTTTTCTTTTTTTGAGACTAGGTCTCGCTATTTTTGCCCATGGAACCGCAGGCTCTCATTGCCCAGGGGGCCACAGACTCAAGCAATCCCCAGCCTCCGCTTCCCAGGTAGCTGGGATTACAGACAGGCGCGCGCCACCAAGCCCAGCTATTTTTTTGGAACTAGGTCTCTCTATGGGCCCAAGGTGGAACTCCAACCGCGATCCCTAGCCCCAGCTGCTTCATAGGCTGAGGCTTACAGGTACAAGCCACCGTACCCGGTCTATAAGCTATTATTTCTTTTTTCTTTTTCTTTTTTTTTTTTTTTTTGAGACTAGGTCTTGCTATTTTTTTTTTTGCCTGTGGAACCGCAGGCTCTCGTTGCACGGGGTACCACAGACTCAAGCAATCCCCAGCCTCAACTTCCCAGGTAGCTGGGATGACAGGCGCACGCCACCACGCCCAGCTATTTTTTTGGAACTAGGTTTCGCTACAGCCCCAGGCGGGACTCGAACCGCGATCCCTAGCCCTGGCCGCTTCATAGGCTGAAGCTTACAAGCACGAGCCACCGTGCCCGGCCTTAAGCTATTATTTCTTATAGTTTTATCTCCTAGTTTCTTGCACATAGATTTGTGTCTGCATGTAGAGAAAATAATCCCCTGAGTGCAAATATGTTTCCCTAAGCACAGAAATATTAGAAAATTACCATAGTATACTTCTGAAATAAATGCTTTGTTGTTTTAATGTGCTTTTTCTATTAACAAAGGTACATAAGCCGAAACCTATCTTTTGGGGGAAGGGAGATATGAGTAAGGCGTAAAGAACCATATCAAAACTCTCATCAATCTATTTTTCTGGACAAGCCCTCATTTTGGATCCTGACAATGAAACTTATTTTCTTCTTATGGTAGTAACTATTACTGTTAAGTCAACAAAACCTAAAAAAAGAAATTTTATTAATATAAATTATTATGTAATTTATAAATAGTTACCTGTTCCTTTAAATATTAGACATCTAATCAGCATTAAACTGGTTGCTGTACAGATAAAAATGAACAATACTGATCATACATATGACATTAGATTTCCAGTGTGATTTTAAATATATTATTGTTCTTACATAAATAATGCTAAATAATTTTATAATTTGGTAGTGAAGTGACAAAAATGAAGTGATTATTTGTGACATGGTTAGTAAAAATGCTTTACATCTTTTTGGTTTTAAGTATTGAATCTAAAATATTCAAGCAGAGGATGATAGAACTAGTAAATCTTATTTAGCAGGGAAATGGATGGATAAGAAACTGGCAACATTGTCTTTGGTGATAAGAACTGAGCAAGTTAGGACATGGAGATTTATTTTTCATTATACCTTTTTTGCTATTAAATTTGGTACTAGATGTTTATTAGTTATATACACAAGTTATTGCTTTTGTAATTACTGGAGTTATGGGAGTTGAGCTTCTTCTGGAGACTAAGTAGCTTGTGGGGTACAGAGATTACAGGGAAGGAGGCAGCAGCTACATGGCAGATGGACAGAAACCTCCCAGTCCTTCTCTGCCACATACTGCTATTACTGAGGTCATAAGGACCCTTTAGACTGTGTCATTGTGAGCCCACCATTCACCTGCTAACAACTGGTGCTTTGGGTTTCTCAGCTCCTCCTTTGCTTCCGCCTGCAGTCTGAGGATTTGGAATAGCTGATTATTCTGCCTGTCTAGTCAATACTAGTCAATACTCCTGACCATGGATTGCATTAGTGGAAGCCATGAAGTTAGAATTCCCCTTCCATTAACAGTGTAATGATGATGCCAAGGATTAAATTTGTGCTATGAAACAAATGATTCCCAAAATTTTGCTTCAGTTCTTTCTTTGGTCTATGATACATTATGAAAAGCAAGTCACCTATACTAAAGAAACAGGAGATAACCTATATAATATGAATAACACATTATTAGAAATTTTATTAGATTTTAACATGTTATTTAACATGTTATTTAGTCTTGGCTATTACAGAATTTCAGATGAAGATATAGTACTTCCTCCCCTCTGCCCTGGAACTAAAGAATTTTTTACTGAGAATTTACAAACTGAAGGGAAAACAGTTTTCCATGGAAATGTTGAAATTACCCAGGAAGATGTAGTTGCTTACATTAAAAAAAAGATGTGTACTAATCTTACTGCTGGGTTTGTTCATCAGATTCGGGAATATGAATAGTGGTCAGTCTTACAAAAGGGATCTGAATCTGAAGACAATACATGAAAAAGAGTTTGGAAATATGCAAGTGTTCACTATAGAGAATGACTAAAGAGAATGACACTGAATGACTAAAGAGAATGACACTATATGACACTATAGAGAATGACATTGAAGAACTATGCTATCCAATAGGGCAACCACTAGCCCACATGCACTGTTTAAATTCAAATTAGATTTTTTTTGTTTTTTGAGACTAGGTCTCACTATTTTTGCCCGTGGAACTGCAGGTTCTCATTGCCGTGTGGTACCACAGACTCAAGCAATACCCCGCCTCAGCTTCCCAGGTAGCTGGGATTATAGGCGTAATCCACTCCTAGCTGCACTTTGGGACTAGGTCTCGCTGTGTTGTCCCAAGCAGGACTTGAACCGCGATCCCTAGCCCCAGCCGCTTCATAGGCTGAAGCTTAGAAGCACAGAGCCACCTGCCTGGCCTCAAATTAGATATTTAGTTTCTTAGTCACACTAGTCCCATTTCAAGTACTTGTTCACCACATATGGCTAATGACTACCATATTAGACAGTGCAGATGGTGAGTATTTCCATTATCACAGAAGGTTTTGTTAGCATTTTTACAAAGAATTTGACTTTGGGAAAGAGAAAGTAATTAGGGGCATTTAGCATGTAGAGCCTAGATGAGCCTAGGAGCCTCTAGGTGCAACCTTGAGAAACATTTGCCTCATTGAATGTGTTTGTTCATTTGTTTCTCAGACAGTTCAAGAAGAAGAAAGAGAGATATACAGACAACTGCTACAGATGGTTACGGGAAAACAGTTTTCTGTAGCAAAACCCACCACACATTTTCCTTTACACCTGTAAGTCAACAGAAATGTATTTCAAATGAATTTAATTTTGCATCTTACTATTTGATATTGAAACTACATTCTTTCTTGCTAGGTCTCGATGTCTTAATTCAAGTAAGAACACTTTGAAAGACTCACTGGTTAGAAATGGAAATTCTTATGCAGCTCAGATCATTGGGTCTGATACTTCATCATCTGGGTCTGCCAGCATTTTAACTAACCAGGAACAGCCGTCCCACAGTACATATTCCTTGTCCTCTTACACCACTGATGTTGCATTTGGTTCCAAAGATTCTGATTCTCTCCATCAAACCCAGCATCATGAGTCTCTTCTACATCAGTTAGATAACTTACCAGCTTCAAGTACCCAATCTGAAGGTAAAAATGATCCATGACTATAATTTTGATCTAATAACCACTTTACTCTTTCTTGGAACTTAATGAATTACAGGGTTGGTTGTTAATACACATGTAACCTAAGTACATAAAATCACAGAATAATTCAGTTAGCTATGCCATAACTAAAGTAAACCTACAAGTAGCTTACACTTCTTCTTACATGGAGATACAAAGACTTTGATAAAATAATTGCTTTCAAGGTTAACTTCCCAAGCAGAGTGTCAAGTCTGAGTTCAATCCAATTCAGTTTTTTTCTGTTTCTAAAACATTACAATGAAAATTAAGTACTCTGGAACATCTGTTAAGTATTGAAATAAAGTGATTTTAACCAAGTAGTACTTATAAAAGATGAACAGCATGTTTATGCATTTTAGAATGATTGTCAGCAAGTTTTGGAAACATTTTTCTACCCAACTTTGAGCTCACGGGATATTCAGTCTCTTACCATTCTTGTTAATTAAGATACTACTATGATAGTTTTCTATGTTTGCTTAGCTTCCCTGCCTTTTAGGTATACCTTATGTATTTATGGGGCCTATATTTTGGTTTGTAACTTATATAATTCTTGAGTTAAGTGGTTAGACATTAGGGATCTTTTGATAGGTCAACCTCTAAGGCTCTCCCCTCTCATAGTCTTAAAATTTTCTCTTGGGGATTAAAATTG
The DNA here is from genome assembly GCA_004024945.1 of Uropsilus gracilis. Taxonomy (NCBI): domain Eukaryota; kingdom Metazoa; phylum Chordata; class Mammalia; order Eulipotyphla; family Talpidae; genus Uropsilus; species Uropsilus gracilis. Next base: position 83,604 of record PVHY01004700.1, read on the forward strand.
TTGGTGACATCACTATGTAGCTACACATACTCATGGGAAGTTGTACTAAACTTAATGAGTATCCTCATTAGACCCTACTTCTGGATTATGGAAATCACCATGCCCTCCTCTTCCATCTTACCTTTATTTTTATGGAAGTACCATAAAACAAATTATGGTAAATTAAACTACAGACATCTAAAATGTGTAATTGGAACTTTATTAATAATGAAATGTTCTTGTGTTCTTTGTTTAGGATCAGATTCTGTAATTTTACTCAAAGTGAAAGATTCTCAGACTCCAACTCACAGGTAAATTTTTCCCCACTAATCACAATTTCTTCACAAGGAGACAATTTAGAAGTAAAACTGCCTCAATTCAGACCTTTCTCTTGTGTTGTTGAATTATTTCATTGACTGCTAATTGGTCTACTTCCTCCATCCTCCATTTTGTTTTCCATCTAATATGTGTATTTGATCATTTATTGAACTTCTCTTGGGTGGCTTATCAGAATCAAGCCTAAACTCCTTAGTATGGTATACAAAGTACTTTCCTCACAATGCTTCATTTCTTATGACACAATTCTTTCCTAAATAACTATTTATTGAGAGTCTGCTATATGTTAGGTACTTAAATTTGACATTGGATGAACAAAACTAAGAACCGCTTTTCCAGGAGCGTATACATTTCTAATGGGTAGGATGGAGTAGAGGGGTGGGGACAGATACTGAACAAATAAATATATATTCCAGGTAGTGATAACTGCTATTAAAAAAAAAAAAACTAAGCAGGGTAATATGCAGGTTAGGGCTGGGGGGTATTTTCCTCTAGAGTGGTCAGGGTAAATCTTTGATAAGGTGATCTTAGAGGAGAGATGTAATGGAGGTGAGAAAAGGAGCCATATGGAAATATGGGGGGAGCTCTTTCATATTTATTATATGCTGAACTACTTTTACTTCTTTAAATACAATATGCACTTTATTTCATTCACATTCATTGTTCCTTCTGTCTAGTTTTCTCTGTCTCAACTTGTCTCTCTGGCAGTAGTATCTTTTTAAGTCTCCATTCAAATGTGATCTATATGAAACCTTAATATGTAAGAGGTATCAAGACTTTTTCCTTTGTGTTCCAGTAGTTTAATACTTAGATTGCTATGATTTGTCACACATGGCTTTGGCAGTTCAGTGACTTTTGATTTCAGATTTCCGTTGAGAAGATTAAGGCTAGTAAATGTTCTTTTTCCTCTTAGTTTCCCTGCTTTTTTGCACCATGCCTATATGTTGTAAACCAGTTATTTTTTAAAATTTTCTGTTGTAATTTCTTCAGGATACCTTACAATTTAGATTCCTTATTCTTTATGGTTAGACTTGCATTCTGATCTTTTCTTTGCCAGGCTTTTTGTAACTGTGGACAAATTACTCTTCTGAACCTCTGAATCCTTGTAAATAAAGACTAACACAGCTATGTAAAAGTATTTCACATGTAGTACACAAAAGTAGGTACTCTCTTGTGGAGATACTGATTTCAGGTAGAGTACTCATGAATTGTTCTTCACTAAATCTACCTCCACTTATGAAGTATTTCTCCTAGCAGTAACTGGAAAATAAAATAGAAATGTTCTGATGGGTAAGACTGGATATGCTTTTTGAAGATGGCATTTATTCTCCCAAAACTTGTGGTTCATGGCTCTATCAAAATGTTTTTTGGGGAAAGCATTCACTCTTCCATTTGTTTTTGAGTAATCCCTCAGTTAGGAGTTGGCAAGGAGATGAAATCTGAGATGAAAAAGAGACCTTATGATAGTTAAATTTTTACTCTGTTTAGCATTATTAACTTGTCTTGTGAGCAAGAACCACAAGGAATAGAATTGGTCCCTATCTTTGGGGTGGAATTATATTGTTAATTCTCTGCTTCAGTTGATTCATTGCTACTTAATATGTGCTTTTGTAGGTGGACATTTTCAAACCTACTATGATTTATGGACCATATTGTGACTTAAGTAGACTAACAAGAGGTTGGCGAATAACACAGAATTGATTTAATCATTAATTTTAGTCCAAACCATTTGGGATATTATATAATATTAGTTTATTAGAATATTAGTAATATTCTAGCATAATATATTATCTGACAAGTGATGTACTTTTTACAATGTTGATTTCTCATGCATTGTAAGGGATTATGCTGAATTTACTTCCTTTGTCAAACTTTGGGTCATCTTTTTAACAACTATATGTGCAGATAGCTCATATTTATATTCCTTTAGTTTCCAAGTACAATTATTTTATGTAATTTAGAGTTTTTAAAAATTTATTCAATTCTTATAAAGCATTATTCTGAACTATTTGAATGATTACTTTGTTGGTAAAAATATTTGAATTTTCTTAAAAGCTTCCTCTTCATTTGTTATCTTCTCCCCCCCCCCCCCCCCCATCCATCCACAGTACTACTTTTTTCCAGGCAGAACTGTGGATCAAAGAATTGTAAGTTACTGTTTTTGTTACTAATTTTCCTTCTCTGTCACTTCATTTTTGTTAGAAGAAACCAGACAGCCAGCCAATCACCCTGCCTAATTTTAGTCAGTAAAAACTAGCTTTTTATGTCTATTCATAGAGCAGTTTTCAAAGTGTTTGGTTTTCTAAAAGGTCAAGGAAAAAATCAAAACTAGCAAGCTGACCATAGAAATGAAGCATACAGCCGGATGCAGTGGCACGGGCTTTTAATTCCAACCTAGGAAGGGAGGCCAAGACTAGGAATTGCTTGAGTGCAGTTTCAAGACCCACCCCGGGCAACATAGCAAGACCTAGCCTCAAAAAAATAGCTGGGCATGGTGGGGCGTGCCTGTAATCCCAGCTACCTGGGAGGCTGAGGCTGGGGATTGCCTGAGTCGCAGGATCCCAGATCCGATCCAGGATCTGGACTACTCAGATCTGGTCCCAGATCTGGAACTATGCTGGGCAACATAGCAAGATCTAGTTTCAAAAAAAAAGAAAGACTGGGCATGGTGGTACATGTCTGTAGGTGGCAGCCTAGGAAGCCATGGCTGGGGCCAGGGATCGTGGTTCGAATCCTGCTGGGGGCACGTGGCAAGACCTAGTCACCAAAACATAGCTGGGCATGGTAGCACACGCCTGTAATCCCAGCTACCTGAGAAGCTGAGGCTGGGGGTTGCTTGAGTCTGTGGTACCCCGGGCAATGCGAGCCTGTGGTTCCATGGGCAAAAATAGCAAGACCTAGTCTTGAAAAGAAAGAAATGAAGCATATAGTAAGGGAAGGGAAAAGGAGGTTCAAAACAAGGGAAGAACACAAGAGAATAAGGTAATAGTTCATGGGTGATATGGTGGGAGAACTGTTAGGACTACAATGAAGTGAATAAAAACAAGAAAAATAAATTGTTGGGTTTTCAAAGTTCTTTTGGAATTTGAGCATTCTTTGTTGGACTTACTAAATCTATAACAATTACTGAAACTAAATTGAGTCAGAAAAATATTTCAAAGTTAGCAATTATATAGAAAAAGTAAATGTCTTTATTTTCACCTTGATAAAACTAATTTATTGAATAATTCATATTTCTGGAGTTTTTTTATTATTTTATTTATTTATTTATTTTTGAGACTAGGTCTAGCTATTTTTGCGCATGGAACCACAGGTTCACGTTCCCTGGGGTACCACAGACTCAAGCAATCCCCAGCCTCAGCTTCCCAGGTAGCTGGGATTACAGGCATATGCCACCATGCCCAGCTACTTTTCGTGACTAGGTCTCGCTGTGTTTCCCCGAGCGGGACTCAAACTTCCATCCCTAGCCTCAGAGGCTGAAGCTTACAGGCATGCACCACTGTGCCCAGCTCATGTTTCTGGTGTTTCAAAAAAAAATCACTGAAAAATTTTAGTCTTCTGTCTCAAGAACTCATTTTCAGTTATCCAGAGATCTTGTTGAATTTTTTTTTTTTTTAAGAAAAAACCCTGTATTCTTCTTTTGGATATAGTAGGTACCATATTTGAATTAAAACATCACTGATAACTTGTATTATCTTTTCATTTGGGATTCGCTCTCAGTTTTGGATTTCCAGAATGAAACTTCACTTTCTCCATCTTAGAAGAATGTTTTTTAAAAAAGACTACACACGTTTGCAAATATCCACAAGCATTATCAGTTCACTTTTAGCAGCAAACTAGTAATTTTTTATCATTTCAGTAAAAATAACAATATAGTTTCAGTAACTCAAGGTTTCATTCTGGGTCTCAAAAAATGTAGTGATAAGTTAGTGGGAGGATTTTAAACTTTATGTGAGGATCTTATATTTAATGTTCATTGTGCATCAGTTCCATGCTTAATGCTAAAGGGTAGTTTGCATTTCTGTCATTTCCTTTTCATTTCCTAGAACTAGCGTTTATGATTCTCGAGCACGAGAAAGATTACGTCAGATTGAAGAACAGAAAGCACTGGCATTACAGCTTCAAAACCAGGTAAAATAAATTGACATAAAATTATTGGCATAAATAATACAATGTTTATTGACATAACTTTGTATGGTAAGTGGTATATGTTGTTCTTTCTCCAGCTAGGCTACTCAGGGTACATAAGAAAATAGATGTTGGGGGGGGGGAAATCCTTGAGATTACAATGTTGTGAAATTTATATATAAATAAAAAAATTTAAAAAAAATAGGTGTATCCCACTTACTCTGAAAGTCTGCCTTTCAGAGATTGCAGGAACAGGAGCATTCAGTTCATGATTCAGTAGAACTGCATCTTCGTGTACCTCTTGAAAAGGAGATCCCTGTCACAATCACTCAAGAAACTGAAAAAAAAGGTCATAAATTAACCAGTAGTGAAGATGAATTTCCTGAAATCACAGAGGTAAGTTATGTGCTATCAATTTCTGCACAAAGTGCTGTGTTTAGAAAGAAGACTGAACAAATTAAAACATAAAAAGCAATAGAACACCTGGTATTTAAATTTCATTCATAATCTTGTTTCCATTTGTATTTTATATATATATATATATATATATATATATATATATATATCTCTTAACTTTCTTTTTAAAGGATTATGAAACATTGAGAAACTTATGGGTAACTTCAACTTCAGTGAAAAAGCATTTAATAAATTTGAGTTTCATTTCACATACATTTTTGCTTACTGGATGGGTATGGTAGCTTGACAACAAATAGCTCTGGCTCGCTATATCTTTAGGTAATAACTTGTTTATAGAAGGTTAGGAAAAATACATAATTTGAAAAGTACATAATGTACACCTCTTGTGTGCATTTTCATTTCTTTTTATTGAGGTAATAGTTTACAATACTGTCTAGAATCCAGTAGTATATTTTCTCACTTCCATATCTGCCTACATATACCCATCACCATCTATTACCAACCAACTGATCTCTTATACCTTGTCCCTCCCTATCTTCTCTAATAGTCACCATTATGTTGTCTGAATCTAAGGGTTTATGTTTTTGTTTTGTTCATATTTTTTTCTTTATGTTCCACAGATGAGTGAAATCATGAAATGTTTGTCTTTCTCTTTCTGATTTATTTCAATTATAATCCCCTCAGTATACATCCAGATATTCTCCAGAATGACAATATTTCGTCTTTCTGTGACCAGTAATTCCATTATGTGTACATATATATGCCACATAGTCTTTATTCCTTCACCTGTCTTTGAACACACTTACTGTTTCCATACATATTATTTCTGTTGTGAATAATGCTGCAAAGAACATAAGGGTGCATGTATCACTTTGAACTAGCATTTTCAGTACTCTTCAGGTAAATGCCTAGAGTGGATTATATGGTAGTTCTATTTTTAATTTTTTGAGGAATCTCTATAGTGTTTTCCTTAGTGGCCACACCAGTTTACATCTTCATCAATAGTGCATGAGGGTTCCTTTTTCTTAACATCCTCACTACACTTACTATTTCTTGACCATTTGATAATAGCCTTTCTAACCAGTGGAATCATTGTAAATAAGATGAAATCGCACTGATGTGCATTTCTCTAATGATAGTGTCTGTTGACCAGCTATTGTCTTTGATTAAATGCAATTTTGTATGTCATTTTTAAAATAACCTCTTTCTTAATTCCATTGTTAGAAAATCTGTCATGCACTGTTGAGTGTAATACTTTCATTATTGTTGTACTGGAGCCTATATTTTACATTAAAAAAAAAAAACACACACACCAGATAGTCTAGAAAATGTGTCTGAAAGATACTACTTTTACTTCCTTATTGCCTTTATTGGGAAAGAGTTTGTTTTTTAGGATAATCGTTTGACCAGCAGCATAAAATATAATTAGATCTTCTCATGACAGAAAATTTGACATCAGGTTATTTCAGAATTTAGGAATAATATGAAAGAAGGATCTGAATATCATGCTAAAAAGAGAAAGGACAAGCTTGGGTGGAACAACTATTACAGACATTATGCAAAGAAATAGAAACAAGAATATTAGACAAACACTTGATGTGATAAATAGAGCCTGAGAATTGTATCAAGTTTGATAAGAAATCTGGTGTGTCTGAAGCCATGTAGGCTTGATTTCTGACATCATCTGGTTTCCTAGGATATGGAGAAAGAAATAAAGAATGTATTTCGAAATGGGAATCAGGATGAAGTTCTGAGTGAAGCATTCCGCTTGACCATTACACGTAAAGATATTCAAACTCTTAACCATCTAAACTGGCTCAATGATGAGGTAGGTGATCATGTATCTTTTTTATATTTAAACTTAATATTAAGTGCAAACTAAATCAAGGCATTATCTATGACTTTCTCAAAGTGTGAGCTTCAGGTCACCTGTATTACAGTCAACTCTCAGGTCTCAATTTTCCTGAATGAGATAGTATAAGACAGTGTTGTGGAGATAAGCCTTTTAAACACATATCCCGGGCAATGTCTTATGTACCTTAAAGTCTGAGAACTGCTCAACTTACCATTATATGTATTGAAGATTTGGATACTAAGAGACTTATTCACTAGTATTCTCATTCTCTTTAAGGTTCACGTAATTACATACTTTGCAGTTTGTATCTCCTGAGCAAATATATACAGCTGATCATGGTTGGAACATGAAAGAATACTTAGGAATTTCCATATAGGAATCCATTTCTACTTCCCTTTATCTCTACTTGTTCTCATTTACTTAGGTTATGAATGGTAAGCTTTCTATAATAGCTTACATTTGTTTGTTATGTTAAAATAGCATACATAATATCTATTAAAAGGACATTGGAAAAGTTATTTTGTTAAATATTACATTATTTGTTTGTTTGTTTTTGTTTTTTTTGTGTTTTTTTTGGTTTTTTTTTTTTGTTTTTTTGAGACTAGGTCTCGCTATTTTTGCCCATGGAACCGCAGGCTCTCGTTGCCCGGGGTACCACAGACTCAAGCAATCCCCAGCCTCAGCTTCCCAGGTAGCTGGGATTACAGGCGCGCACCACCACGCCCAGCTATTTTTTTTGGAACTAGGTCTCGCTACGGGCCCCAGGCGGGGCTCGAACCGCCATCCCTAG